>JABXWE010004529.1:0-49823 GCA_014611495.1 Limonius californicus | reverse complement strand
GCCCAACAATGGGATACTGCGGCTTAATAAAAAAAATATATACATAAAAGTAATTTTGGAAACTATACCAAAAACGTAAGCCAACTTCAAAAAATGATTATTTTCTTGGGAGATGCAAAACTATTTCACATCAATGTACTTTGAGTCACTTTGGTAGCCCCTCAAGAAATAAACAACGATGTATTTAAACACGGACAATCAAGAAAACTTATCCCGCGATTTAGAAACCTTGTTTCCTCAGTTACTTACCTATTTGATGGAAGTTAAGTTACTTAAGCTACACAACATCCGAAGGACGTATAATTATCATTCTGCAGGGTGCATCTGGGAAAAGCTTTAAATGTTACACATGTTACATTTTTCTTTAGGGGTTGTAGCTTCGTTATCGAACAACAATTTTCAAAGTCTTATACATATATAGGTATAACCCTCTTAAAAACCACTTCAATTAATTAGGGAGAACAGTAAAACCCCTAGGAACACAAACTTAAGATAACCTCATCAGAAAGTTCCGGAATGGGCAATAAAACTACAACCACTCTTATAACTTAATTTTCAATAATGAGGTAAACAACCTTGGGTTTCATAATTCGTCTCGTAATCACTTCTGAAGTTCGATTTCCTGGAGCAAAAGGGTGAAAATAGTCTTTAGACAAGATGATGGAAAATCTAGCAAGAATTTAATTGCTTTAAGAAGAATAATCCAATTACAGCGTGCCCTATAAACCTTATTAACGTTTTCCAATGGCGTTATTCCGCCTCATTTCGCCAGCTCACGGTTTAATTGTGTAATTCGACTGATTAAAACTGTATTAAATGGTTATCTGGATAATAAAGTTTTATTTTTAGTGAACCTGCACCGAACCATTTTATGAGGCTTGCACCGTTTCCATCACCAACACGCACGATTTATTACCAGAGAAATAAAGTAATTTGCTTTCATTTTCGACAACTTAGCCTCATCATCATCTAACTTAGATTTTCCAGTTACACAAAACACAGTGCGAACATGAAACCCCAATTATGTTGTTCCAATAACTACCTTTACACTTGAATAAAAACGTTTAAAAACAGTTTTCAACACGCCCAAGGAAAATAGGTAAATGAGACGTGATAACTTTTATTCTGTTAAAAATTGTTGGATATCTTGTATGGCCTGCTTCCCGCTTTAATTTCTTAGTAGCCTTACGGCCCATTGAAAAGCATAAATATACGACATAGCTGTGTCCTGAAAGCCAATGGATACACCAATAGGCGTCAAAACCGCCAATTCGTGATATATACGGCAAGCTCAATAGTTCTACCGCTTGTATTCTAGTGAAGTGTATAAAAGTTGCATGGTTAAATCTTGAACTTCCATCCAATACAATTAAAACTGTTAAAAAACTGTAAATATTGGAAAATTGTTTAATAAATTTTGAAATATTTTAATTTAACTGTTCCACAAACAGAACATTTAAAAAACGTTCTTCTGGAACCATATATATGTAGTTGAAACGACGTATCATCTTTCCGTAAAAGAAGGTGTATAAAGCCAACTAATTAATACAACATTTTGAATTGGCACGCCGCCGTAAAAAGCGCTGAATATTCTTAAAATTTAATTAATAATTTCATTTGGAAACTGGAAAAAGTTACAGGCCTGAAAGGTTTTAATTGCTATGACCCGTGAATAAGCACGAGGTTTTCGAAACTACATTTCTTAACTAAAATGTGAAGAATTTAAAAAAACACAAGAGTATGTGCTATTAAGGTTGAATTTCCTGCCGACATAACAACGAAACATTTTCACAAAGTAATGCTTACGGAAATTTCAACTAAACCCTCAAATAACGACAAATTTCCGACCAAGCATTCCACTTTTTAATTTCCTTCTATGGTGAGGCAGCATTAGGGGCTTCTGAAACGGTCAACAGGTTGTCCTTTTGTTTTTATTAGAAGGGCCAACTTCCGCGCACCGAAAAAAGCAAAACCGTCCCGCCGAAAGCCGCTTCGTTCCGAATGCAAATTGACATAAAAGATGCACACAACTAAACACGAAAAAATGAACGCGAAAATCCCGTTAATTCCGTTTCCTAAAAAAGCAAAACCGCGTAATTCAGCGCTCGGAGTGCTGGCCATCGAAAAATCTGCAGCGCGAAAATATATTCGCGAAGTTGGAGGGCTTCAACAGCATTCCATGCAAATTGGATTTATTAGAAAAGTTTATTTATAAAATAGTTTAGAAACTCTATTAATCTTTGAAAATCTTCGAAATATTCCCTCAGGCGCGCTGAGAGACCTAATAGGGCCTATAGAAATATAGATTTCTGAGGAGGTAAAATTGAATTCTCGTCGAAGCAGGACGTGGAACGAAATATAGGAAAAGTCGCCAAAAACGTACAGAAGTTCAACATGGGACGAAATTTAGATTTTTTTTCCATCTACAAACCAACTTGCAAGGAAGAAAATATTGATAAACATAGCATGCAAGGTGCGGTGATAGCTCAGTTGGCATAGCGCTTGCTTTCTGAGCAAAACGTCGATTCCGGCTTGGGTTCGAAACCCCAGCATTACCAAGTAGCGTATAAAAAACATGTGCTGCAACTCACCATACACAATTTCCAAATCTGGTTAGGATCTTAATAAAAAAAAACCTTCTCTAGAATTTCTATCGTTCAGATTCGACATTAAACTGTATGTCCCACGTGTTTCTACTTTAGCGCTGAGGAGAAACACGTAGCAGAGAAGATGCCGAAGCCAGACAGTGGGACGAAAAAATTAGTTGATGATGATTGCATGGAAAAGTAACGCCATCACGTTCATTAAGTAAAATATCATTTAAACACATTACAATATCAGCTCCCCTTGAATTTGTAGAACAATTTCGTCCGATATAATAATCCATGTAAATAAATTTCACACACATATTTGTTTTTAAATTTTACTTGACATTACTACAGAAATCAATCAATGAATCTAATTTCCCCCAGGAATACTTTCTAGCGCCTGGATTGTTAAATTCAACATTCCTCCTTGAATGAAAATACACTACCTCCAGTGAGATTCTTTTGAAAACATTTACCTATACGTGCCGTAATTTCCTTACCTTATCAATGCTGAATAGTCCTCCCGCCATTGTGGGACTCCACACGGGCTCCGCACTGTTCTGATGCTTCTTTTTCTCCTTGTCTGGAACAGCGTGCCAGTTGAACTGAAGGTTCCAATCGAAACCGCCTACGTTCACGCCACTGCTGTCGCGCCAGTGGTACTCCAGCGTGGTGTCGTCGATAACGTCTATTACGGGACACACCACGGTGGTTGGATCTCTGGCAATGCGGTCCAAAAGGGGTTCCAACCATCCCGTGGTGCATTCGCAGTGCGAATCTAGGTAGGTGATGACTGGAGCGGTGGAATGCCTCGCTCCTGAAAAAATTAAGTGTATGCAGTGGTGAGATGTTGATAATACTACCAAGATCTAGATGATATGTAAGAATGAAGTTATAGCATATATGAAACTATGTCTTGAAGGTGCAAATTAAATAGTAAATAATTAAAATTAAAATGAGCGATATGAGGAAGTCTATTGAGAAGAAGCACATGAAGTTGGAAATAAAGATAATAAATCATTAGAATGAAAAAAATGCTGTCTTCCCAAGAAGCTCTTTATAAGGATTATAACAAGATGAACTCGCCAGAATGGAAGAAGATAAAAAGAATTGGAGCCCTACAATGAACCCACATAGCCAAAATTATCCAAAAGCTATGAAAAAAGTAACCACAGCGGACTGGCAATTGTGTTCACAGGGCAACCAAAAGTAGAGCCAATGATGAACTATGTCCAACTTAATCCCTCCATAGGATAACCATATAACGACCGTACACTTGCTCAACGGTCAACCTATTAGGGTAACCTAAAGTTACTCGAGAATAGTAGTTTGGTTAACTGGAATGGAGGATGTCAAAGTGGTGAAGTGCAGTGTTTTTGTTTTAAATAAGAGTGTTTACAGGAAAATAAAACCAAATTCTGGAGACCACGGAAGAGGAAGCTGTAAGAAGCTAGAATATGCAAAAAACAAGTGGAAAATATCGACAAATTAAGTCAAATTACAGTAAGAAGTGAGAAGGAAGTGATAACAGAGAGACCAGATTCGCGTACGTGTAAACGTACAATCCGCGCCAGGAATAGCAGCACTGGAAAAGGCAATGGACGTGCAAGGAAGAGAGAAAAAATCAGAAAACATAATAATTAAAGGACTGCAAGAAAGAAGAGACTGCCAGCTATACAAAAATGTGGAAGAGATGATCAAGAAAGAACTGGGTGTAAATGCAACTATAACTGAAGCCTTCAAAATAGGAAGAGACCAAGAAAAGAAAATTATGGTTGCAAATGTGTTAAAATAGGAACAAAAGAAAGAAATAATGAGCAATAAAAACAAGCTTAAAGGAAAAAACATATACATTGAAACAATTTAACAAGTAAAGAAATGTTAATCCAAAAAAGATTAAGGAATTCGCGAAGGAAGAAAGAAACACTGGCAGTAAAACAAAAATAGGGTATAAGAAGATAACAATTAACGGACAAGTTTATGAATCGAATGAAGAAGAAGACAAGCTTGTTTCCAAACAAGGCTCTGGTCCAAAAATCTAGTGAGCCAACCCCCAGAGATTCAAATAACGACGACAACACACGCAGTGGAAAAGGCAAACGCAAACGAAACAGATATAGAAACATTAACAAAGAGGAAAAACAGAATAGGGCAAAGAGAGGAACACTATATACACGAAATTTAATGAAAATTGGGTGCTGGAACCTGAAAACGCTATTGGAACCTAGTAGAACCCATCAATTAGCGAAATCTCGAAGAGAATGATCAAAGCGAAACTCAAAGCCAAAATGACGATTATCAGTGTATATGCCCCAACCAACGAAGAAGACAGGGAAAAAAAGGACGAATTTTACCAACTCCTACAGAAAACAGTTGAAGATGTACACAACCGAGATTTGGTAATACTCATGGGAGATTTAAACGCAAAAATTGGAGAGGACACATAATGGGAAGAGAAGCACCAGGAAACAAAGCAAATGAAAACGGTAAATACTTTATAGACTTCTGCAGGCAGAATACACTCGGCATTGGTGGCAGCATGTTCAAGCACAAGCGCATACACAAGGAAACATGGATAGCCCCTGACGGCAAAACCAAAAATCTAATAGATCACATTGCAATTTCCAAAACGTGGAGGCAGTCACTGCAAGACGTAAGAGTAATGAGAGGAGCCTATATATGATCAGACCACCGCCTAGTAAGAGCAAACATAAAGATAAAAATAGCAGCTACAAAAAAGAAAATAGGCAACAGAAGCAGATACACTATACCGGGACTGAAAGACGAAGTGATAAAGAACGAATTTATAACTGAATTAACACAAAGATATGAAGAAAGTGACAAAAAAAATAGGAAATAGAAGACACGTGGGCAAATATAAAAGAAAAGAATGGATAACGAACAACACCTGGCAAAAATAGCAGAACGCAAGGAACTAAAAAACAAGATCTTACAAAAAGAAAGCAGGGATGAAGATACAACAGACATAAAAAATGAATACAAAACGATAGACAAAGAAATTAAGAGAAACGTCAGGAGAAACAAAAGAAACTACACTGAGAACCTAATAAGAGAGGGAGAACAAGCAGCAGAAAGAAATGACATAGGGAAACTATACGATATAACAAAAAAACTTTCTGGGAAACAAAATACAAAAACTGCACAAATGAAAGATGATCAAGGAAAAGTCGTAAAAGGGAACACAGCACAAATGAATACATGGGCAGCGTATTTCAGGGAAACTTACAACAAACCTCCTCCTGAAAACAGAATTACAATAAATAGAAACATGAAAGAAAAACTGAATATGAACATGGGAAAAATAACACAGGACGAGCTAAAAAAATGCATTGAAGAAAATTAAAAACGGTAGAGCAGCAGGAAACGAGAACATTCCAGCAAACCTACTGAAAGCTGATACAAGCCTGCCAGCAAAAATACTGGAACCCCTAGTGAACAAAATATAGGAAACTGAGAGATTTCCAGAGGGATGGAGGGAAGAATATGTGGTAAAGATACCAAAAAAAGGAGACATGACGAGATGCAGAATCTGGAGGGGCGTAACACTACTAAATACAATAAGCAAAGTATTTACAAGAGTAATTTTAGAAAAAATGAGAGAAGAGCTAGATAAAACACTGAGGAAAAATCAAGCGGGCTTTTCGCCCGAGGAGATCAACACTAGAGCAGAACATTATCTTAAGAAACATAATTGAACAATCCCTAGAATGACAAACCCCACAATGCCAAAATTTCATACACTTCACTCAAGCATTCGACAACGGACACCACGAATCAATACGGCAAATATTGGATGCATATGGAATACCAGAAAAAGTGATCAACATAATAAAAGAATTCTACCACAACTACACCGTACAAGTAATACATGAAGGTGAACTGTCACACAAAACAGAGATAAAAACAGAAGTACGACAAGGCTGTGTCCTATCACCAACAATACTCCTGATAATGGTTGACTGAGAGATGCATAAAACCGATGAAGCAACAAAAGGAATACAATGGAGAATGTTCGAAAAACTACAAAATCTGCAATTTGCAGACGACATCTGCCTAATAACACAAACTTTGAAAGATATGCGCATAAAAAGTGAACAACTAAGCAGTGAAGCCAACAAAGTAGGACTGCAAATAAATAACAACAAAACTAAATTAATGAAAATAAACATACGTGATGAAAGTGCAGTGCAAATAAAAGGGGAACTAATTCAAGAAGTAAACGAAATTATATATCTGGGCGACATAATGGACAACAAGGAGCAGTAGAAAAAGATGCGAGGGCAAGAATAACAAAAGCACCACAAGTATACCTGTCATTAAATGAAATGTGGAACTCTAGAGAATTAACACTAAAAACGAAACTAAGGCTGTTCAATTCAAAAATAAAAACAGTGCTCCTTTACGGAGCAGAATCATGGAAGGAAACAAACGAAACGTTAAAACGGCGCAGATCTTCATAAACAAATACCTAAGAAAAATTGTAGGAATAAAATGGCCAGACACAATCACGAACAAAGAGCTTTGGAACAGAACGGATCAAGAAAGAGTGGACATTACAATATTAAGAAGAAAATGAAGGTGGATAGGACTTACGATAAGGAAAGAGGAAGGAGATATTGCCAAAGCAGCCCTAGATTGGAAACCAGCAGGAACGAGAAAAAGAGGAAGACCACAAGAAACATGGAGAAGGACAATACACAGAGACATACAAAACACAGGAAAGTCATGGAGCGAAATAAAAATACTAGCACAGAACAGGAAAGAATGGAGAAGGTTTGTCGAAGAACTATGCAACGAACGCAGTGAACAAGCTTGTAAAAAATGGAAACAAAAAATAGCAAAACAAAAAGAAGAAACAAACTCGCATTGGGCCAGCGACCCAATCGAAAAATAAAACAGCTATAGAAACCATGCTCCGCATGGAGTGAACAAGAACCGATGAATGAATGTAAGTTACTCGAAGGCTAGTTTATTGTTGAATTTTATAGATGTTCAAAAGAAGCTATTTTTTCGTTACCTATACTATAGCATAAAATATGAGAACAAGTCGACCTTAACAGATGACCAAAATTCAACCATGTGGAGTATTTATTGGCGTGCAGGAGAATGGTATTTTTTCAAACGCGTTACTTCAATGTGCGCGAGAAAACAATAGAAGAGCCCACGCACATAAGTGTATCTATATTATCTCGGGCAGCCAAGCGGCCCTAAGGGCACTCTTAAGCTTCAAGGGCTCATTCAGACTGGTCTGGGAATGCTACCAAGAACTTAATGACTTGGCAGGACATAACACTGTGAGAGTGCTCTGGGTTGCTGGTCAGTCCGGGGAATTCGCAAGGCAGGGATCAACAGGGCCTTACCACGGTCCTGAACCAGCATTGGGAGTACCAATAAATGTAATCCGTAGCTTTATCAGCGAATGGATTTGCAACCAACATAGAACTTACTGGACCGACAGAGCAAGATTAATCCATACCAAGGTACAGAGAACCACAGAACTGCTTATGTTAACCAGGACGCAGCTTAAAATCCTTAGGGACTTACTTACAGGACTTACGACTGCCAAATATCACCTCAAAAAGATTAGGACAGTCGGTGGAGACCCCGCACATGCAGACTCTGTGATGAGAAACCAGAAACCGTAATGCACATTCTATGTAACTGTGATGCGCTAGCTGGTAAACGGCGATACATATTCGGACAATCACACATGAAACCGAAAGACCTTAATCTATACTCCGTGAGTCACACTACTATGGTACAGGGAAGCAAGGTGTGAATACAATAAGCCTTATAGACTGAAGTTTCTCCGGAACTAAGAGTAGGGGAGGGAAAACTTCTCTTGTAAAATACCTTGCCTTTATTATAAATATTTCAAAATTGACTGTAACAGTTGCATCAATACGTAAACAAAATTGGACAACGTTAGCCATGGTGAACGCGAACAATGAAAGGAAAATAAAAAATAAATAAATATTCTTGGAGGCTGTCGGTTAGGAAACTGATAAGAAGTGAGTAAGCCAAAATAAGTCATCGTAGAAGCCTGTAAGATAAGATACGGCACCGCAAAAAGTTGATAATTTACATTCATGCTTCAAATACTATACCAGCACAAAATTCTTACCTAAATTCTTCCACCGCAAAAAGTTGATAATTTACATTCATACTTCAAATACTATACCAGCACAAAATTCTTACCTAACAGTCTTGCTCTTATCAGTCCTTCGCGTTTCTTCGCCCTGACAATTTTAACTTTGGGTTCGCTGCTCCAATAATCCACCAACTGCTGCTTCAAGTGGTCCATGTCTGAGAAATCGTCGACCAGGACGACCTCTTTGATGAGATGGTTAGGGGAGCGATCCAGCACCGAATGGACCGTCCTGAGCAGGACTGACCATGCCTCATTATGGAAGCATATCACCACGGAGGTGGATGGTAAATCTTCCAAATACCGTCCTGGTTTCTTGCACCTGAAACAAAAAATAAGCCTTTAGAAACCGTTTTAATTAACAAATCCGAACAAATGGTTGAAATGGCAACCTTTAGTTAGTAAGCCGTGAACGGTATACCTCTCGCGGTTTACTGCGATGGTAATTATGTAATTGAAAACCGTATAAAAGGCAAATGCATACTGCATGATTAAAGTAATGATATTTTAATAGGCACATGAGTTACAACCTTGCCATTGCAACATTATTACAATAACGAGAGCGAACAAGACCTAGTGTAATTGGATCGATGAGAGTACTACATGCACACGAAGTTATCTAAGGGCAACAGCATCGAGAACAATGTGCATTTAATACTGTCATTAGTTTAAGTAGCTGGATGCGCGCTTCCACAGAAAAACACGAGAAGTTTACTTCAAGCGGTACAATAAGAGAGGCGGGTTTTTCTGTTTCCTTCTGAACGTAAAATCGGAAAATGTATGCTTTGTCTCAACGATTTCATTGTTGGGGACGATCGATTAAAACCGTCTAATAAGATATAATGGAGTCCTCTTCAAAATGTAATTTGAACAAACGCTGCCACCAAAGGCAGTTAAATATTCTTTAGTCGTAGATGGAGATCGCATTAACAACAACCATGACAGCGGAATTCGAACAACCGCCAACGATTCGTTTATATAAATTTCAATAATAGAAGTTTTACTGCGAAACTACACTATTAACTGCTACATTATAATTACTGTACCGGCAGTACGAACCTAATTGGGATTAATTACGCGGCCAAGTTTTTCCTAGGCTGTCGCTCATTTATTACGCTGTGAAAACCAGGCATTACTGTGGATAAGTAAATAACAGTGTTAAATAATTATCACTAACTTTTATCAGCACGAACAATGAATATTATGTTGCTTGCATGTTAATGTACGTGCGGCATAACTGCAGAAAACGTAAACTTTAGCAACAATAGTTTTATATATACTAAAAACAATAGCGAATGAAAACGTAGTGTTCCGGAATAAAACGTGGAAAGTACTTATGTAGCAAATTACCGTTTAGCTTCCATGAATAACATGGTTTGATTGTTATTCCAGCAAATTAACAGTAAACATTGATTGGCTATTTGAATTTAATGTTGTTGCTATAGCTAAGCTTGAACATCCGACACCAGAGGTTAGCGGACTATAACTTCTGTTTTATGGAGACAAGCCATAATTCTATAATATTGCCCTAAACTGATAAGAACTCAAAAAATCTAGACAATTACAGTTACAGTCGGTTATCTACAACATCCAAAATATTCGAAAAGATAATATTCTCAAGACTTTCCAGTTACATAAGCGTAAAATTAATACCGTTTTCAAATGCCTATTTTAAATTCTGCCAAAAACGTTCAACCGTCCACCAACTATCCTGAATATCATAAACTATAGAACGTAGATTTGAAAACTGACAATACAACTATCTATCTATCTGTCGAAACGTAACAAAGGCGTTTGATAAAGTATGGACAACGAGATTACTATCAAAATATGTTATGCCAAATTACCGAATTATATTCAGGTAATACTGCAATCGAAATGTTGTAGTAAAAATTAACATCACGAAATCAGCAACGTATACCATCAATGACGGAATACCAAAGGGATCAATGTTAGGATCTATAACATCTTTACACACTACATACCTGAACCTCTAAATGTGACACTCACCATATATGCATTACACGGTTTTAATTAATTAAAATATAATACCGACGTAGTAACTAAAAATAATCAATTGGGAGATATCGTTAATGATTTCGGTACATAGTTTCATAAACCTAATATGCAACTAACTAATCCAGCTAAGTGTGAAATAAAAGTCTATATATTCCGGAAAATCAAAACACCGCCAACTATCTGAGCCAGCAACCGAGAAATTCCACGGAACCCAACAGACCTCACATAAGCCATTGATATAAACACCAAACTACCGCAGCTACGCAAGCCTCGGTAGGACGCGGATTCGAAGTAGACTGAGGTCGCTGTAATTTTCCTGGCGTAGAAATATTGGGCCTTCTGTCGGATAAGATGTAATACCAGAGGTGCCGTGACACGTTAAAATCACTACTGCAATGGATTTTACATCATTGTACAAATACAAACACGATGACCTAATTTCCAGTTCTGTATTTTATTATCCAAACCCTCTCATTTAATAAATTTTAAAATACTTTTCAAATCGGTCTGTTAAATATGAATGCATGCAGGCAGATATCTATTTCGCTTTTATATTGTGCAAAAATAACTGGATTTTATGTATATACAATAACATCGACAAATGGTGGAGGCACCACCACCAGAGCAAAATACTTTGTTCTGACAATGTGTCTATCAATCGACAGTATATTTTACAGCGTCGTACTAATTCAAACGTGCACCAGCTGCCCAATCCACTATTTGAATGCCAAAAATCGAATTCTTGCGTTTTTGTACCAAGTTTGAATATACTGTAATTACATCACACAATAGACGATGGAGCTAATGTGTTTTTCCTAACCAAAATTAAACCTGAAAAATGTAAAAATTTCCTTAATTATACTGAAAATTGGTCGGAGTACCACAGCATGTGTTCTAAAATTGTCTCCAATTATTAGGATTCACCATTACTTTGTTGTACAAATTAACGACAGTGTTTACTTCATTATTTTCTCGTACAAAATTCAAGCTGTTCCTGTTTGTGGCTCATCAATCCCATTCCGACAAGGAGTCATACATTGAGCCACTTCCTGGCGGCAGTGTAGCTTCCATTAATATGATTACGGAGTCCTTACAAAGAAATTTGTCGAGAAAACGTTTTTCCCTGAAAAGAGGAAAAGTAGGGCGAGTCGGATGTTCGATTCGAAGTAATTACAGCGAGTTGAATAGAGCCATCAACTGGCCCGTAATGTGCATACGTGTAATTTCCGTTATGGACACGTGCCGTATCGGGGTGTATAAACGCGGGACTAAATTAGCTGTTGTACTGCTCCTCCCGCCGACTAAAATCTATACACGAACTCCGGAGCCAATAATGAAACTGACGCGCGGAATGTCGAATGAATCCGGCGGCAGCCGTCGATACCTGTAATATCCAATATCTCCCCGCACGCATTATAAATATGTAAATAGCCTGGTACAAACACGCATGATAACGCAGGATTATGCAAAAACTTAAATGGCTGCCCTGATAAAAATAATGCTGGGTATGATTTTTAACACGATTCCATCTTTTGCGGCTATGCCACAACTTGTGCGATAGCAAAATGGGGAAGAGTATACGCACCAAAATATTCACGTTTACCTTAAACAACATTGAAAATACCAGCCGAATTATAGAATGGTTCTTAGTAATTTTAAAATAATGTATTTTAAATTACACATTACAACTAACTGAAAACTTAACTGTAAGCTTATCCCACAAAAAAGTTCTCAACTTTAAGTTTTAGGAAAACTATTCCCATTCTCGTTAACTTAGTTAATTTTGGAATATTTCAAAATGCTTCCATTAATGCCAACTTTAATTACTATAAGAACAGTGATTCAATTATGTAAATTGATTTTCAGTAATTTAACAAAGATATTTTCCTTCGTATTCACTTTATTAAATGCGAAAACACTAGGTATTGTGTGGTCCATTAATTATAATATTCTTTATATTAATTTAAACGAGTACGGAGAGAACTGGATCCGAACAATTAATATTTATTATTCCCTAATTGATACGACACGCTTTTCATCACATTTATTAAAATTAATAAGATCAAAACCACGTTGGGACACATTTCTCCCAAAATAATTCTTCAGATACTTATCATCCCAGTTCTAAAATTAAAGAAAATAAAATTATTGTTGGAAAACACCCGGCGTATTTACACCTTGCTTATTACGACACTCCTTCATTCGTTTTCATTACAATTAAGAAATATTTCTCCCGTAGAAACTATTCAGATACTTTTCGTCTTCTTCTTCTTCTTCTTAGCCATTATTCATCCATCTTTGGACATACGCATTTTCTAATTCTCGCTGTCGATCTCTATTTTCAGCCGGTCGTTCACAACATAATCCTGCAGTTTTCTTGAGATCGTCACTCCATCTCATTTGGGGACGTCCGCTTGCTCTTTGTCCCAGATACGGTCTCCAATGTTGGATCATAGTGTTCCATCTGTTGTCTTTTTGTCTAATTGTGTAACCTGCGAAGCCCCACTTAAGTTTGGCCACTTTTGCTGTTACATCTTCCACCTTTCTTCGATTTCTTATCCAGGTGTTTCTCTTTTTGCCTGACAATTTTATTCCCATTATCACCCTTTCCATGGCTCTTTCTGGTTTTGCCAGTTTGCTTTTGTGAATGTCCAGGTCTGACACCCGTATGTCAGGATTGGTAGGACACACTGGTTGAAAATCCGGCTTCTTAGGTATTGTGGTATCTTATGGTTCTTGAGGACCCATGACCATTTTCCGAAACCAGCCCATGCCAATTTAGTTCTTCTAATGATTTTCGCAGTCTGGTTTTCACTGTTTAGTTTGATGACTTGTCCCAAATATACGTATTCTGTTACCGTTTCTAGAATGCAGCCGTCTATGTTGATATTCCTGATTTCCTCTGTGCTGGTCATTACTTTAATAGACAGACAATCGTTAAATAAGTTTTTTAATATTGGCAATATAATGTCTTTACCTTCCTTTAACATTTCTGTTATTACCCCATCTGGACCTGGAGCTTTATTATTCTTTAGGTCTTTTAAGCCTGCCCGATTTCATTTCTTCAATGCCTGATATTTCCTCTGATCTGATGTTTTCTATTTTTTCTTATAAATTTGTTTTTGTATGTTTATCTGAACTTTCCTGTGAACTATATAGGTCTTTATAGAAGTTTTCTATTATTTAGGTAATTTTATTTTTGTCTCTTTCTTCTATTCACAGATATTATGATGTGATTGCCGTGCGTTGATCTTAGGCATTTCATACTTTTGTTTCGTTCTAGAATTTTTTCCCTAAAACTTCATTATATCTCTATAGATATTCCTTGAGTTCCTTCTTTATGGTCTTATTGAGTTCACTATATTCTGTCCTGTTAACCTTTCCTTGTCCTACTAGTGTTCGTTGGGGCATCAGTTGTTTTGTTCCTTCGCTTACCTTTTCTTCCTTTATTTTAGTCTTTTTAGCAATTCGTATTCCAGCCTCTAGAAGTTGTTTACTTATTTCTTCATTAACTTCATCTATATTATTTTGATTGTTTTATATCTATGTTTTCTTTTAGTATTTTTCTAAATGTTTCTCCGTGCATCTTTAATTTATCGGTATCTATTTGTATTCTTTTTTTGAACAACTTTTTTCTCTCAATTTTTCTATGATTACTTCCTGTTGTACATCTGTTGAACACTGTTACATCTTTGAAAATTAGTTTATTTGTAGTCAGTAAGTAATCGATTACTTTTCGTCTCAGTTTAGTTAATAAGAAGTAAAACGTTTTGGAAAACACTTCCCGGTATTACTTACGCCTTAGTTACTACTCACCACCTTCCTTCACAAGTATTAACGGTAATACGATTAAACCAGTTGAGAGACAGTCCCGGGATAAATACTGGATCCCTTTTTCCCCAATTTTGATGAATGATAGACTTTGCCTTATATTACTTACACACTAATGACTACAACACAATTTTCTTCAAATACTATACACTTTTCCTGTCAGAGTCTTAATCATAGTTTTAAAATTAATAAGAATATAATAATTTTGTAACACTTTAATTCAACATAACAGACAGGAAGTCATGCTTATGCTAATGAATATTTAATATAAACAGTGAATTTGGAGGAAATGTGTTCCTAACTGCTCTTACATACGTACATACATAATCTTCAAACTTTCTACCGAGGATGTAAGGATTGGTGTAGATTGGTTGTCACCTCTCGCCACATGAAAGTTTTTCGGCACCACTTTTGCCAATCGTTTTCAATCTCGCACTCCAACCTAATTTGTTCCGCTGCTATTTTAACCTATCAAATTCATGTCTTCCGACTTTATTCTTTCATTCTACTCTTGCTACAAGTGTTTGCTTTACCATCCTGTCTTCTCTCATTCTGTATACAAATCCCAGCCAGTCTAATTAATTTTTTGTGGATCACTTCTTCCACTACCTTCTTACGTCCAATTGTTCTGCATATGTTGGGTCCGGTCTTACCTTGTTTTTCCTACTATTTGTCTTTAAAACCTCATTTCCGTGCTTGTGAGTCTGCTATTCTGTTTATCTGTGATCATCCACGAATTAGTGCCATAAACTGGAGCCAAGTATTCCTCTTGATACACTACTTCTACTTTCGTATCTTTTGGTAGTTCCGTTTTCCCAGAAAAGTGTTCGTTAAATTATTTCATCGTCTATCTATCCATCATTGCTGATATAATTTCCCCAGGCATTTGAATTTATTCACTTGTTCTGCTCCTTTCCTTTCTATTACAACATTGTGCCTTTTTTCTTCTGCCGCTATATCCACTATCTTTATTTTGTCATATGTTAGTGTTTGTGGTTGCACACTGGAGGTCTGTAGGAAGTAAAAACACAAATAACTTAAACATCGCGAATATCGGGATGCTTGAAAAATATAATATGGGGTAACAAATATACGAGGATGGTACATCATTTATTGTACCTAGCACAGAAGACATTGACCAACGAATGAGTAATATTTTCCCAAAAACGTCAGTTACTGAAATTAATATATGCCAAGTTGCAGGTGCTTACCTTCTTGTTTATAAAAGTTATACATTTAATATTACTGTGGTGCTGGTGATTTCGTTGAAATGGAAAAATTCGAAACAAGGGCTGTGATGGAACTTATAATGACATGTCCGGAGTGTTGAGTGACTCTACTCCATTATATCAAGTAATTAAGAACTGGTGTCGGAATTTCAAACTAGGAAGGAAGTCGTGTCAACGTGCGCCAGGTTCTGGATCACTAAAACCTGTTGGCACTCAGGACAATATTGATTTGGTCTATGATATGGTACTGGGTGATCGGAGAACATCTTCGGGGAACTCATTTTTTCGGGCGATGAAGAGGTGGTGGCTGCTGTGAATGAAGGGTTTGCAGTGCAGAACAAAGACTTTTTTCTAAAGGCATTCAAGCTCTGCATTATGTTGAGAAATAAAGTTGTATCAAGTATCTAAGTTATTTGCTTCTGTATCAGGGACAATAAATGATGAACCACCCTCATACGTCTGTATAAAATAAAGTTCGCATATATAAACCAGCAATCAGGCCAGTGATGATATAAGCTTCAGAAACCAAACCAGGCACAATCAAAACGATTCAACTAGCAAGATCAATAGAAATGAAAACTATACATATCCATACAAGGGAAGACGATACATGATAGAATCAGAAATGAAGATCTGAGATAAATATGCATCATATAAGATGCAGCAAAAGTGATAAGAGACAGAAGAAAAAACTGAAGCAAGTATATCCATAGAATGAAAGGACATCGGTTAGCAAAGAAGGCCAAGAACAATTATCCACGCCAAGAGCCCACAGCAGACCAATTAAGAGATGGAAAGAGCGTTGGACTTCAACACATCAACAGAAAGAGCTGGCTAGAAAATGGGAAAACAGGCAATAGTCTATTTTAAGAAGAAGAAGAACTACCCCATCCATAGATATTACAAATAATATCATGTTCTCACTAAATTTGTTGTCTTGTTGTAACATATTATTTTAATCATCTGGGCGTTATATTCCTACTGTTTCTATCAAATGCTTTATCGAGATATATATTATATATCAACGATAAATCCAACTTCCTCTGCTTATTCCCTTTTAGGTGAATTGTCTAAGTGTGAAGATATTGTCATACACTTCTGTTCTTTTTCTAAAACTCTATTGGTCATTGTCTATTACGTCTTCTACTTTTCCCTTAATCTTGTTTCCCATACCATACCTGCTACATTTAATACTGTAATTCTTCTGTAATTGTTACATTTTCACCTTGCTTGTGGTACTGTTATACCCCTACTTCAATCTTTTGGGACTCTTCTGGCTTCTAATATGTTCTTCGTTAATCTTAATATATTTCTATTTTGGTCTTCCCTTTGTACTTTATCATCTCTGGTGATATCCCGTCTATATAGGTTGCTCTTCCTATCTTAATCTTCTGTGTTGCCTCGTCTAATTATTTTTCTGATGTAGGCGCCTCTCTCCCACGAGGATTGATCACTATGGGAGAGTAGATCAACAACCCCCCTTATGGGGGATGCCCATGCCCAACAATGGGATACTGCGGGCTAATAAAAAAAAAAGGCTCAACGCTTTGGTTCTCGTTTGTATCTAAGGTGTTTTGTTCGTTTTCGTAGTTGCCCTTCATATCTTCTTCTTTTGTAAGAAAGTAATTGCCTTTGCTTATTTCTAATGTTTTTTAATAAATTGATCCTATTTTGATTAATTTGTTTTAGTGTGCTGTGAAATAACATTTCTTCCTCATTCGAGTTCCGAATTTCACCCATTCTTCTTGATTTTCCTTTTTCACCTCGTTCTTCGCTTCCGTTCTTTTCTCTTTGTATTTTTCAGTCTTCAGATGTGATACAATTTCATTAATTTTAATTGGTGTAGGTAGAATCTACATCCCAAGGCGGTTCACTTTCATTAATTTTCATAAAAAATAGCGTCCCACTAAACATGATATAATTATGAATGTAAGACAAAGTACTTATAAGTGTGTCCCAACATCTCTGCAGTCTCGTTAACTATTATTATTATGAAAAAATAAGTCTGTATGCGTGCCCAGTATTTAAAAAGGCAGTGCAGAAACGAATCATTCTCATAAAGTTTGTTGAGATCCATGTTGGGCGCACATGCTTCCCAAATACTTTAAAGCAAATCCCCAGATTTTGCTGTATTGTTTAAATGATGATCAAATTTTAATTATTTACGACGAAACGTAGATCGTGCTCAAAATTAGCATTCCCGTCTTTCGCAATTTTGTTTAGCTTGAAGCACCTTGCATAATCTGTAATCTTCGAGTCTCGACGCTAGAAATTCTCGAGCGCGAGCAACCGCACCCATACAAACATGCAAAACAAGCAGTCTTGAACATAATTCCATTTAGCATTTCCCATTTTATCCGTGCAATAAAAGCTTCCTGGGAAGTTTGGATCCTCGCCGCAAAACGGCGCCCTCTCGTCAAATAGGGGATTGGAGTGAAGTAACGTCTGCCGAGCATGTATAAGTGGGGCTCACTTCATGTTTATCTTCCCCTGCGGTTTTGCAATATCTGTTTTCATCCGCCGCTAAGTAATTTTCATTCATGCAGGCTCGAGTACTCTTCTTCAGCGCTACCACCTCCTGGCTGTATCAGATTTCCATGAACTTCCATTAGACTCCAGATATTGAGGATTTCAGACGGATGCCGCACGAAGGATGCTATTTTTCGAGATTGAAAAACGAACCGCGACTTGGAGCGCGTTTAATTAAAACAAGTCGCCGGTCTGTACTGTTTAAAGTTGATGAGAGTGCGCGCAAACTTGCGAAACATGCTTTTCCCCATAATACTTAAAGTAAGTCTAATCAGAATAGTAAATATTTAATAATATTACATTATTTAAAGTTAGAGCATGAAAGCATTTTTGGGAAAATTCTTTCCCAAATTATTAGTTGATCTTTTCTTATACTAAAAAGTAATGACAAGGAACATATTTTGTAAGGCACGTTAATTAAAGTTTACAAGAACCTGTTCGAACACGCAATGTTTCTGCATTATTTAAAATTACTGGTAATATGAATTGTAAGACAATTTAGAACATACTATTATCAAACTATTCAATGGTAATGAAAGTGGAATTTTTTTGGGATTAATGGGAATGAAAATCTTTTGGTATTAGTCATGCTTAAAAAGAAGATAATAAATATAAAACTATTTTGGGACTTAAAATTAAAATCAATGGTAGTTTCCCATATTAATTACACCTTAATTATTACGACACGCTTCTCTTCACATCTATTAAAATTAGGAAGATCGAAATCATTTTATACACATATTTCCCCGGAATAATTATTGATACGCTTTCATCTCATTTTTAAATTAATTGGAAGGAAATCAATGTGAGATACTAATTACAGCTTAATTATTACGACACACTTTTCTTCGTATGTAATAAATTTAATAAAATTGAACTTATTTTGGGACACTCTTTCCTCGGAGCAATTATCGAGAGGCTTTTCATCTCAATAATAAAATTAATAAGAAGGACATCGTTGTGACAATTACAGCTCAATTATTACGACACAGTTTTCTTTTCATTTATTAAATTAAATAAGATCGAAACTATTTGGAGACACCTTCTCTCCAGAGTAATTATTAAGACACTTTTCACCTCAGTTTTAAAAGAAATAAGATGGAAATCCTTGTGAGAAACACTTCCCAATATTAATTACAGCTCGATTATTACGGCACACTTCTCTTCGCAATTATTAAATTAAGTAAAATCGAAACCATTGCGATACATCTTCTCTCCAAAGTTATTATTGAGATACTTTTCATCTCAAATTTAAAAGTAATAAGAAGGAAATCATTGTAAGAAATACTTCCACATACTAATTACGGCACTTTTCTTAGTATTTATTAAATTAAGTAAGAACGAAACTATTTTGAAACAGCTTTTCTCCGTAGTAATTATTGAAACACTTTTCATTTCGGTTTTATAATTAATAAGAAGGAAATCATTGTAAGAAACACTTCCACATACTAATTACAGCTTAATTATTACGGCACATTTTTCTTTGTATATATTAAATTAAGTAAGATCAAAACTATTTTGAGACAGCTTTTCTCGGGAGTTATTATTGAGACATTTTTCATTTCAGTTTTATAATTAATAAGAAGGAAATCATCGTAAGAAACACTTCCACATGCTAATTACAGCTCAATTATTACGACACACTTTTCTTCGCATTTATTAAATTAAGTAAGATCGAAACTATTTTGAGACACCTTTTCGCCAGAGTAATTATTGAGACACTTTTTACCTAAGATTTAAAATGAATAAGCCCGAATTCATTTTGGAAAACACTTGCAATTTGAATTACGCCTTAAATATTACCAAACACCAGTCTTCCAGTAATTAAAATTGAAAATATTAAACCTTTTTGAGACCGTTTTGCCCGAAGGAATAATTGAGTATTTTTTCGTCTCAGTTGTGTGGGTAATACACATCTCCACATACCTACTACACACTATATTTTGCGATACAATTTTCTTCATAGTTACTGCACCTTAATTATTGCTACTGCACGCTATTCCTATCATAATTATAATTATGTTCTTCTAATTAATTATAATTAGTTTGTAACACTTTCCTTAGCATTAATTATTATAAAGCTTATTGCAGCCATTATTCAATATATTGCACACGAAATCATTTTACAGTGCTCTTTTCCATGTACTAATTAGGCAAACTATACACTGTACACTTTGCTTAACGAAATTCTAATTAGTTGTTTATACGTTTCATCGCGTAAATTACACTTTCTTCTCAAATTATTTAAAGTAAAGGGAAACAAATAAACACACATGAGTGGAACACGAGATTAAATTAATAATTATTTGGAATAATTCTCGTTCATATTAATTATAGAACATCACTTCCCCCAATGTGATTACTTTAGAAGATGTAACAGTCCAACCCTTTTGCTTCAGGGGTTGGAATGCTCTGGATAGCTCATGTCCAGTGTTCGTGTTTAAGACTAAAGAAACTATACAAAGGTAGTGGATTAAACAATTTATTATTTATATTTGCATTAGTTAATTACATGCAGATATACACACACAATATAGAATGTACTTATTTATTACTGAGAGTAATTAATATGGATTATTTACAATTAAATAAAATGAATCTTCAAGTTTAACATAATTTTCTTACCAAACTTAATACCTTATTTACCTATACAACAGGATGAAAATAATATAAATATTAATACAATATTAGTACAATTACCCAAATAACGGAGTTTATGGGCCCTGCGTGGTATGCAACCCAAATTGCATGCAAACAAGATCTAGGGAAAAATAAATTTTTACAACAGCACGTGGAAATCAACTAGGTTAGTTTTCCACATCCGGTGTTCTTGAAATAAACTAATTAGCAGCTTTTGTGTAATTGAAATTTACATGTGCGAGCAATTGTTGCTGGTTCAAGCGGGCGGCACTCTCTCGCTCTCGGCCGGTCACGTCTATAAATCTCGGTGTTTTGGAGTGAATAAATTCAACTTACGAATAATAACCTGGAAGTTTTCGGTTACGTCCACCTGCAGGTCCCTTGACTGGGCCAACAAATGCTTGTAATTAGGTAAGCGTATTTTAGCTCATACACTCCCTTAATTACTCTTCGTATCACTGTAATAAATTAGGAAAATATGGGATTTAACGGGGGATTGGTGATAGATTTGAATCGAATATTAAAATGATTCTTTTACAGCTTAACGCTACAAAACCCTACGTATAAATTCGCTAGCTCCATTGAAAAGAGGAAAACAACCCCTAAGCTATTGAGAAAATGAATTATACCTTTAATAATCTTTCCTGAAGTTTAAGTAAGCAATAAAAAGTAGGGATATTACCCAAGCTTCTATTTCAAATCAAACTTTTCGACTGGTCCTATATACAGCGTAATTTCACAGGGAAAATAACCCAAGTGATATACGCGTGCTATATTTCCACACTTCGCTGACAACAGTTCGTAGCTCGAATTGAAAAAGAACAATATGACCCCTAAGCAACTGAGCGAACGAATGTTACACGGGCGGGCTTGACTTTGCAAACAAACTGAAGTTAACTGGGATTAACAAAATCGTTACTTTAACTGGAACAGGTATTTTAACTGGACTGGATTTTTGGTAACAGGTAATTTAAACGGTGTCTGACTGGATCTCGGTTGAAGTTATTCCTCGACTCGTTCGGACTCAAGTTACCCGTTTTGGGAGCTGAGGTTCGCCTTTATACCTTCCATTCCCAGTCTAAAATGTTGTTAATAATTTTTATGTTGGCGGGGAGACCTACTGATAATAGAAACAAGGTGGGAGACGGGTACCAATCCTGAATGCCAGCGCCACCAGCGCCTTTATGTTACACTACGCGGCCACAAAATTTAATTTAAAATTTATTTACACCGCGCACTGGACACTTCGTTACAAAGGCAATACTCGTCGCCATTAATTACTAAGTGCACACTTATTAAAATTAATTAAAATAACATCATCTTAAAGCACACTTTCGCATTGTAGCTAGAATTAATAGAAATGAGAATATTTAGGCACCTTATTTTCTCGATACTCATTTGGAAACACTTTCCCTCAACACCTATTAATATTAATTAAAATAAGAGCACTTGAAGCCCATTCAATGAAGTTATTACGAATATTTTTGCTATTATTATAAGGGCGAATAAGCTGATTTAAAGAGAATGAGGATCTTTGCAGCAGATTTTCACTATAAATTATTGGAAATTACTTTTTTCTAAATATTGTAGTAATAAAGGTTTTCCGTAAGTTCACTCATTATGTAATACAGTTACCTAACGCACTATAGATTAATTATTAGTAGAGGACATTGATTAAAATCAATGAGAACACTGTGTTCCCTAAACTAACAATTACGCCACACCGTTAGGCCAATAAGACATTTTGGAATGCACATTCGTCCTAGTCATTAATTCAAAAATACAAAGGAAAACAACTACTATAATTTATATAAAATCTCTGATGACCATTTGATAGCAGTTGCCCTTTCGTATAAAGGTATTACAAAGGAAGACTTTTGGAATTCATTAATTACTAGAAAATATTCTCGCCATGGTAATTAAATTTGGCGTTTAGCACAAGACCAAGGATTAATAACCCACCAAACGATATCTGAAATGTCTTCGACCTTTCATGGTGATATTTTAATGGATGGTTTTTGGATTATCAAACTATTAGTCTTTTGAATCGCCTTAAGCCCACACACGGTCGTTTAAAAAATACTTGTTACTCTTCCCGATTGCTCGGCGCCATTAGTCATTAAGCGTCGGATGGTGCCCGTAGTATGATGCAGACCACCTGATGTATTTCTTTTTTTAACTCGTCGTTGAGGCATCTGGCGCGCAAGAACTTTAATAAAAAGAATATCGTTTGTTGCCATTAATACGAGTGCAAAATAATTAGACCGTCGTACAAGTGATCAACTAAACGGTTTACGCTAACGAACTTTAGAGGAAGTTCTGTTTACGCTTTAAGCCACCCCAGCAAGACGCTGTTGCGAGACAAATGCATACAATTAAAAGTTTAGCTCCGGCGGAATGCACAATTGACTCTTGAAATTCTTGTCCATTTTTCTCCGCTTCCTCGCGCGGCTTCCTTACCATAAATCTCTCCGCCGAGATGAGCTGGGAACAGACGGATATTTGTGAGATCCCAAAAGGATCCGAGTGAAATCGTGCAGATAATCTTGGATGAAAGGTTATGATTACAAGAGCTCGAAACGCGCACAGCGACTGTTAGGGCATACAGGGTGATTATTTAAAGACGCCTAATTGAGTTAAGCGCCGGTTGGGGGATAAAAAGGCGCGCTCCGTGGCTGGGCCGTCTAACTCGTAATATTTATCAGACCTACCGGGAGCAGTAACATGTTGATTACAGGAAGTGAAATACGGGAATTATTTGTCGTTAATGGAAGTTTCCGTTACTTTTTAACCCATAACGCCAGCTGTCGCGGATATATCTCTATAAAACCTACTCATTGACCCATAACTCAGCGCTAACTTTCTGAGCAGACATTAGCCAAATACTGGAAGGGCTGTCATCAGGCAAGAGTTAGATTGAACGCTTCCCACTTTGTGTTCCCTCAAATTGGAATGAAGGGGAGTACTTTCGACATTATACTGATTCCAACATGGCGTTATGAAGGCCCCGTCTCGGCTTTTACAAAAAGGCGCGTCTCGGTATTAATATTTCATACTTGCAATTTAAAGGAAGAACCGGTAAAATTCTCAGTCGGGTTAAAAGCGTTCCTTGTCTTCAATGTAATTTTACTGCGCAAGGAGGTTCTTTCTACACGTTTAAGGGGCTCCGACGCCACAGGTTATGGATACGAAATGAGATTTCCCCGGAAACTATGTATATTAAAATAGTTCCTTTTGTTTTAGTTCATTTTTGGTGCTGCATTTCGCGTTATGGAGATGGAGCAGAAGTAAAGTTTTAATCGATATCCAGTCTGCAAGGATTAAAACATGAATTTTTAAAATACATTTAAGGCAGACAGCGGACGAGAAAATGGTAAAAAGGTACCAAATAAACAAATCTGGGGGAAGAGTCGGCAATGCAAGACTTGTAAAACCTGTTGGATTGTACATTTGAAGAAGCAATGAAAGGATTAGAGCTATTTTCAGAAAAGTAAAATGCTACGAAAATTAGAAAGCATACAAGGAATGGGAACAAGAAAATCAGAAAACAAAGCAAGCTCGCAATATTGAAGATCAGTAGTTGGACAACGACCAAAGCCGGAAAACTCAACTACAGGAGTAAAAACCGGAAAGCAGAAGGCGACTAAAAATTAATATTCTATTCTATTTAAAAATTGTAGTCAGTAGAAAGAAATAGCATGTAGATACTTTTACTATTTACTATATTTATTTATCGTACAAAAAAATGAAAAGTATTTTAGTTGTAATCGAGAAATTTAGTATTTTCAGCTATACCTACTACATGTATTTTCTCCGATGTCGAAATCTAAACCCTGAAGCAAAAACTTGATCTTCATTTCGAAATTTCCAAACTGGAAATGAAATATAAACACTTTCTATCACGGAGAAATATAATAATTTTCCTCGGCACGACCCTTTCAATCCTTCTCTAAAGAAATGATGGCTTCACTGCGAAATTTGCTAAACTACTCAACAATTAATTTCCAAAATAGTTATTGTGTTGTAAGCCATCCATTGTGTAGGTACTCTTTTTAATGTCCTGTTGCATGTCTTTCTTATTTAATTCTTATTTTGCTCAAGACTATGTAAATATAAATGGTACAAAATAAAATATTATATTACATATTTCGATAGTTGATACCCCTTTATGACCCTCTGCTATTCGTGGTTTGTTAGGTAATAACATTCTTAACAAAGATGCATGTTTTGTTAACGCACCCCAGTGTCAATGTTCACAATAGGCTACGTTACTATACTGATAACAGAATCGTTAATGTGAGAATGAGTGTTTAATTGTTTTCATTTATTATGTTTTATTGCTTGTGGTCTTCTTAGGATAGTTACCAGAATGCACGCATGTATTTATTAGAAAAAGACCGACTTCCCTTAAACAAATGTATGAAAAAAATTAACTGAAACAAAATGGACTTTAAATTAGTATGGATTATCAGAAAAAATTCACTTTTGAACATTTTTAGAGGGCAAACTACATCAAGTGACAAAAGATATAAAATATACAGTTAAATTTTCTTTAATAGATTTTCTCCTCGATTACAGTTTTCACTTTAGGATAGAAAAACTGGTCTGCTGGTCCCAAGGCAGGTCAATAGGGTGTGTGATTGATCTCAACAACGCCATGTTTCATGAGAAATATCTTCACAATCAGTGTAGAGTAGGCAGCTGCATTAGCATGCAACAAGAATCAACTAACCTGTTCTCGAAATTAAATCGCACTCGAGAACTACTCTACAATAATTATGCATTGCTTCACCACAAAATACACTATTTACTGTTTGTCCTTCACGCACAAACTATTTATTGATCACATCCTGCTTATCAAAAAAGTTTAATCAGCTCGAAAGTAAAAAAATTGCTTAGTTGCAACAAATCTAAACGAAGTCTGTGCACGTTACATTTCTTCTCTGCCTTAGCTCATCCGTAAAACCACGCAGACCACACTTACAACAGATGTTCTTCGTTACCACACATTCATGTACAATTTGTGGAATCTTCTGCTTGTTGCCATCTTCTATCATTCGGAGGGCTATTCGGCTATCTTTTGCTAGAACTTCGTGAACTGTTACATTTACAAATATTAATAGACGCATGCTTCTGGCGTCATCTTGAACATCCTCACGTCCATCTTTAAATCGCCAATGTAATGTAATTCGTATAGCCATGGTGGAGCTTGGTGTCAGAGTTTTCAGGCCACGCTAGCGACTCTGATTTGACCTAACAACTGCCACCGTAATGGTAACCGGGAAGGGCTTTGACGTGCCCTCCGAAGCACGGCCGGCCACTGTTGTTGCACGACTAAACTAGCTACTCGTTCTAGTTATAATCCCAGCCTACGTTGCTTAGCTTTGGTGACCATTTGACTGGTACCAACAACGATTGTCTTAAACCGCTTCAACCATTCAAACACCCTAATACTACTTAAGTCTTAAGGTGCTGTCATCGTATACCGTATTCAGTACTTCCTAAGTTTCTGTTACAGCGTTCCCGTTTTACAGTAAAATTTAATATTCACTCGTTGCTCCATCTCTTTACCAGCCCGCAACATCCCATTGTTGGGCAAAGGCTTCCCCCTAAGAGGGTTGTTGATCTACTCTCCCATAGTGAGCAATTCTCGTGAGGGAGAGGCGCCGCGTTAACGCAACCTTCGGCTTACCCATACAAGTACTGACCGGAGAAAACGCTGCCCTAACGTTGCTCCATGAGAACTGATAAAAACACGAAGGATGCGCTAGAGTCCCGCGCAGAAACTAACAGCTGGTCGATCTTCGCTTGCCCACCCTCTACTAATAAAACTGTTAACTATTATTTCATTTATTGCATCTAACAACTTGAACCATGAAGTAGCTCGGTTAAAATTTACTGACAATGGGTCTATTCTTAAAAAATTTTTACTTAAATGAAAAAGAAAGGTTTAAGATTTATAATTTTAGCAATCAAGTGTCTTCTAAATTTTGTAGCTTCGAATTTAAGAATAGCTAGTAAATGAAGTAATTTAGAATACACATACACTTATCGAAAAAGCATACTTTAAATTTTACAAAAAATGAAGCCATACAGTAAGAACCCATTAGTAAGAAATATTCAAGACATAACAACTCAATTAAAAGAAGAAAATAAATCAATAAAAATAATATGGATTCCATCACACCTAGGCATAAAAGAAAACGAATCTGTTGATCTCATGGCAATACAAGCAACCAAAAAATTAAAGATGGATTGTAGTAAAATTGTAAAAGCCGACATAAAAAACTATCAAAAAACAATGTTACAACAGAAATGGAATGAAGACTGGAAAAAAATCAAACACAACAAACTTCGAATAATAAAAGAATCAACCGAGAAATGGACACCCAGGAGTAAGCTATTAAGAAGTGAAGAAATAATACTAAGAAGATTACGGATAGGACATACAAAAATAACACACCAACACATTTTCAAACGAGAGCCTCCACCAATCTGCGGGACGTGCAATAGCCAACTGACAGTTATACATATTTTGTGTGAATGTAAAAAGTATAACCTAACAAAGAAAAAACATACTACAGAGTGATCAGATAGGAAGCGTATTAGAAAACAGTGCAGAAGCCATAAGCAGACTATTAAACTTTATTAAACAAACAGGGCTTTGGAATTTGATATGAAATAAACACCTACAATTCTAAAGTGTCAAAAACCAATGTAGTTAGGGCACTATTTAAAATAAAGTACAATAAAAAAAAAAAAATTTACAAAACAAATCGAATTAAATTTGCGTTTATGTTTGAATATAGCTACATTCATTTAATAAAAGGGTCGATTATCAAAGCACTATATGTTTAGTAACGTCATAATTTGTTGCAAAAACCTTCTCGTTCATCGTTTATGCAAAAGTCCGAACAACCACCCGGGACAGCAAAACACAAACTGCTGGACGAACTGCATCGCTATTTCGAGAGCCACGCTATTCAGTGATAAATTGAAAACGTGCAAACAGACCATAACACAATAAATACCCTTGCCACGTTTAATATCGCATGAAAGAACACATATTTTCGTCGCAGCACAGCGTCAAGCAAATAAACAAGTACCACGTACATGTGCCGCTGCATGTACGACTCCATCAGCGCCACAAAACGAAAAATAGTCATATGAGGGTGGCGCGCTGTGAATGCACCAGGGTAGGTACCAACTCATGCATACATAATGTCCCCATAATAAGCTCGCGCCTTTGCGCTGAACTAAGGGGGGGGGGGGCAAAAACGCTACGTCTCCGAAGAACAACACATGGAAACTTTCAACGCACCAAATTGGCCCACTGGGAAGCGGTATCTGATGCAAACATCTTCATTAGTTATATTCAAAGAACCCCCGATACATGGTCGGTAGCGATGTGAATTCCGCCGCACTGGGTGGAATCGGGAGGCCCTATTCAAAACCTCTACGTTCATATGCAATTAATATACGGGCTGTGAATTAGCTGATATTAATTAAAACGAAATCCCTGGCGACTCGCAATGGTCCAATATGTGCAAACATGATTAATTTGCAATGAACAAAGTCAGCTGTTGCTGGTGAATTGAAGCTATACAGTTGCGGCTACCCTACACAGGATGTTCTCTAGAGAGTGATACCTTCTGTTCTCCATAAACGTTTCAAACTATGTTTCGCCACGAAGCTCTGGTTGTTCTTATTCAAGTTTCTCTGTCGGGTACAACAAAAGACCCTGTATCGGACAGGTTTTTGATCTTAAAGGTAGTGGAAGCCGTCACAATTTTCAAAATAAAAACACATGAATAAGCTCATAAATACCTATGCTTATACACATTTAAACATCCTAGTATTAGATTTGATACACGACAAAAATTTCTTTGCAGAGAAGATTGTTTTAAACTACTTTATGCACCAAGGTTCAACATAGCATTCTCTTTTAATCTAATTTTTGACTAATTCAGTATCAATTTTTGCTAATTTTGTATTAAAGATTAAGAAAATCTTCACAATAAAAAAACTGGACGACAAACTAATAAATCTCTTGATTAAAAAATACTAACAAAAGTATATACAACTATCCAAAACGTTCTATATCGGGAACGTTGACAAAATATTAAAAATTATATGTTAGAATAAGAACTAAATCCTGTTCAGAAAAATAAACCTTTCAGTATACAACTTGTATAGGCCGATGCTGATATTTCAGATCTAAGAAATATTAAAAATTCAAAACAATATGAAATATTTCAGTGGAAAATATAGGTACATTAAAAAAAATTATTAATTGTGGCAGTGAAATAAATCACAACAAATCGTGCTTAGAGGAATATGTTTTAAACTACAGCGAAATAGGAAACAACGGATCACCCCACATAAAACCTATTTTGGTAGTAAATGTGGAGAATATATAATTTTAGAAAAAATATTGTTACGAACCCAATATCCAAAATTCTAAATTAAATTATTATTACTTCATAGCTGTTGTAATGTGATTTCAATTGCATACATATTTATGTTGCAAGCAATGAGGTCATTTTACTCAGCAAAATGAAAGTACATTAGAATATTAAATTAGGCAATGTGGAATAAGTAATACGCTTGATAAGGGGAAATTAACTACTAACCAGGTCATCGCTTATGAGTGCAAAAGAGAATTTATAAAAGGACACTTAAGATTGAATTAGCCAACAGTTGATAGCGAAGAGTAAATAGTGAATAGTAAATAGTAGAGAGTGGAGAGTGTATAGTTGGCAGTTGGCGGTGTTCCGAAGAATAACAAACCTAGCAACGGCGCTGTACCTGTTTGTATTTTTGTAAGTAGTTTAGTATAATGTTTTAGGATAAGTTGTAATAGTTTTGTAGAACTAAGTAATTAATAAATTCAGTCATTTTATATAAGGATAGTTGTTTCTCTAGTGATCCCGGCATAAGGACAAAGGGCTCCTTATCAGTTACAGCCGTAGGCGTAACATATGGTGGAGGTGCCGGGCCTACCTTAGAAAATTTTCGATAAATAATATGACTCTTCTAGATGAATAAATAAATAAATAAATAAAATGAACATTATATAGTATAGCTGAAAGGAAGTTTGATAAATTCTTCATAGACAAAAATATTTTTAAAAACTTTTGGTGGCAGTGTAGAACAGAATACTTTTATTAGAAAAATTCTTCTACTCCAATAAATCCTTAAAACTATGGTGGTGGAGTACAACAAGACAGTTTGTATTCGAACGGCTTTGATTCTTAAAAGTTGTGGAAATGTGCAGAACTTTTGATATCAGTTATACAATACTCAACAGGATAAAAAATAAAAAACTTCGAATTCTAGGAAACAACATAATAAAATGTTTTTTTTTTTCGAATCCGCCATATAAATTCAAAACTATTCAAATAAATCGACTAATGAATACAATAAATTATCAATGAACTTATAAAATGCAAAAAAAAGTATCATTCACCTCGTAAAATGAATGGGACGATCTCCAACGTAAATTATTCTGATGATCGGTTGGTATTTGGAAATGACCAGTGACGAAACCCATGTAGGAGTAAGTAAATGTTAAGTGACCACACGATTGGTAATTTTTCACGTAAAACTGGAATTTACCAAAGTATGGGTCGCAGTATTTATTAGCATTTGACATATTGGCCTTTAAATAAAAACAGTTAAATTGGCAATTCAAACGTAAATCACATCACAAAAAGTTACCTTCCGCAAGCAAGGAGTCGATTTGTCCACACTTTCCTAACCTTGAACGAAACCGTCGTTTAATATTAATATCTTAATTATCATGTTTTAGCAAGTAAACGAACATAGAATCGTGTTTACTGCCTCAAAATGCAAATGTCAACAGAAGAATAGTTCTTGGGACGTGAGAATGACGCGTGGTGTTTGTATAGCGATAAAAATATTAATAACTCTCAAATACGTAAAAGAACAATTGAGGCATCTTTCTGTGTAAACGCATTCTAAATTTGGTTACTGCAACGAATTTACAGTTCCATTCGTTGAAATGTTATTGGCTGCTGAAAGTTTAAGATGAAATGGGGAAAATTAATATTCATCATCTTTTTTGCTTCTACATTCATTTTTTGTACATAAAGTGGTGGCGAGTTTTATGACCGACTGCAAAAAGTCATACGAGTCTTATATATCAATTTTATCTTGGTTGCACATGGGCGTAGAACCTACACGCATTTAAAAGGTAACTTTATTATTCGCCTTCCCAGAGCTGTAAAACAAAGAAATATGCGCTTAAAAGGTATTCAAGGAAGTGCATTGAAAGAAATTCCAACCAACTACATTTTAGCAGAATAAGTTCTACGCAATCAATACAATTCCTTTAAAAATTACATTTAGCAAATAAACTAAATGGTGTCCGAGAAGGCAATGGAAAAGTACTGTACGAATACATAAAACACTATAAGCACAAAGTGGCGTATGAAGCATTGCGCGCGGACGCACAACAAATAGTTAACGAACCGGATAGGTGGCCAGAAGAAATGGAAAATTTTGTAGCAAAAAAAAAATATCTGTATCAGACTTGTAAAGACCGGGTTTTTTAGAAGATAGGAAATAATATCGAAGTTACAAGAGACATTAGGGAAAAGAAAGACATAATGTGGAAAGAAAGATGTATCGAAGTAAATCGCTATCTAGGAGGTGCCAAAGTTAAAGAAGCCTGGAATACCATCAAGAACATGAGCAAAGGTACACAAGGAAGAATAAATAAACCCCTAAGAAGTATAGAGGATTGGAAAAGACATTATGAGGAATTGTTAATAGAAAATGGAACAGGATACAATACACATTGGATATCCCAACACATGAATTGGTCTGAAAACGAAAATGTAGAAGACATATCGACGCAAGAATTTAAACAAACAGTTATAGAAATGAAGCATGGGAAAACACCAGGACCGGGAAACACTTGTATAGAATTACACCCGACATTTTAATGGAACTATTAACATGCATTTTCAACAAATGTCTAAAAAAAGAAAATGACTTTCCAGAGCCTGAGTTCCATACATAAACAACAAAACAGAAAACCATGCGCTAATTATCGAGGAATAAGCGTTACAACTTCTGTAGGTAGGTTGTATGGCCGAAGATTTAAGAAAATGCTGGAAAATAACAAGAAGAAATCAGTTTTCAAGCGGGAAGGTCATGTCTTGACATCATCGTCGGTTTAACACACCTAATAGCAAAGAGAACCGAAAGATACATCAATACACATCTGTCACAAATCAATCTAGAAAAGGCATATGGCAATGTGCCGTTACACAAACTATTTGAAATGCTGGAGCAAAGCAACATACATCAAACGTACATCGCAAGTAGAAGGAACATATATAAAAGTTCTATGAGCGCAATTAAGATCGGAGACCAAATATCTGATACACTTCCAGATACCACAGGTTTGAAAGTATTGAAGTGTACATCCAGGAAGTTTTAGAAAAGTGGCGTCTGAAATGCTCAGAAATGGATATAGAAATTGGCAATGAGTGTTTATCTACATTGTTATTCGCGAATGACCAGGTAACTATCGCAAATGTTTATTATGATATAGACTTTATTGTCAAAAAACTTGAGAAAGAATATCAAAACTGTGGATTACGTATAAACACAGAAAAAACCCCAATACTTGATTATCGGTGAAGATCTACCTATAGAAAATAAAATATTAAAGAAGGGAGCTTTAATTAAAAGGTAGTTGTGAAGAAGATACACAGCAGAAGATTATTAACGGAAGAATAACCATACAAACCTAAACTCTTAACTCTGGTCTGAATCTATATAAAACAATGGTCGAACCTATAGCAACATATGGATGAGAAACTTGGCGTCCAAGTGAAAAAACAGGAAAAAAATAATGGCATTGCAGATGGACCACCTAAGACGATCCTACCGAATATCAAGAAGGGAGTGTACACCAAGTAATCACATTAGAGAACAAATGAAGATCGAAGAAACTATAGTCAATAGGATAGAGGCCAGGCAGTTACTGTGGTACGGCCACATAAGAAGAATGCCGGCGAGAGATGGCCCATATGGGAGTACAGGCCACAAAATAGGAGGAAAAGAGGTAGGCCCAGGAACCAAAGATATAAATATCGCAATAACAAGTTGCCAACTAGAAGATAATGACTGGGAAGACAGGATTTGGAGATTGAGATGTGAGATCTTCTGAAGGGCACAGAAAAATGAGAATTTCATAATTTTCTCATTACGTAAAGCCGAAATATATCTTAATATAGTAATGAGAGTAGAATTTCCTGAAAATGAATGCATTTCTGTTAGAGGAACCGAATTTAATTATGGTTCATTTTCATTTTCACAAGATTATATTAGATTTACCACAAGTACTGATAAGAATTGTCCCTTAACACTATGCAGAACATCTCAATGGTATCATTAAAATATGTTTTAGAACATATATTAATCCTATAATATACAAGGTGTTCCAAAAATGACGCACCATATACCCAAGACGCGACAAACCATGCAACTTTGTTAAATGCAAAAAATGTCTCAGGGGCCCCGTTGATGAGATATGGGGGTCCAAAGTGGGCACGTTGAAAATGAAAAGCAGAAGTATATTTTATACATTTTTATATTCAAAATATTGCAAACCCAGAATAATCTTGTAAAAATAAATTTATTTTTCCAAAAGTTGTAAGAGTTTTTAGATACAATTTTTTGAATGTTACAAAAATAATAAAATTATGAAATAAAATGAAGCTGGTAACATACCAGATTGATAATTTGCAAAAATTATTAATCAAATGTGTTTTTCGTATCCTTAATGGAAAAGAGCATACTATATTGTGAGAAAATCGTAAAGAAATGTGTTAGTTTTCTTGTTAGCAACAAAATCCTAAAGAAATGTGTTAGTTTTCTTGTTAGCAACACTTTTATTCTTAGCAACACTTTTTTTTTATTTACTCGTCGTTATAATGTTTTGTTACCATGTTAGCAACACTTTTAGTATATGTAATCAAGGAAGCAACACAGTATATGTTATGTCAAATTTTAAATTTTTATTTATCCTTTTCCATTAAGTATACGAAAAAATAGGATGTTTTACACGTTTCAAAAGTGTTTCTTCCATGCTCGTGCAAATTTAATTGGCTCGCATCGCTGCGCTCGCTCGTTAATTAAACATTTGCACTTGCTGGAAAACAGACACTTTTCTAAACTTGTAAAACAATCTACTATTTGTGCCAAATGATTTAATGTCACTTTAACGTCAAAATTTAAAGATCATTTGTAATGTTTACTAATAACGAATATTGTGACATGTACCTCATTCTTGGTGAACGCAATGGAAACTTAAGAAATGCTGCTCTAGAATATTCGTTGCGTTATCCCAATCGTCGTCATTCCGATAAAAACGTTTTTCAGCGGCTTGACCAACGTATGCGGGAAACTGGTCGTGTTGAACTAAATTACAACCACGGTGGGCGACCACGCACAACCAGGACTGGTCAATTAGAAGATGATGTTCTTGCAGCCGTGGAAAATCAACCAGGTATGAGCACACGTGGAATCGCCCAAGAGCTTGGGATAAATTGCAGTTTAGTGCATAGAATTTTAAAAGGGGAGAATTATCACCCTTTTCATTATTCAAAAGTTCATGCTCTAGAAGAAAACGACTTTCTGCAAAGAACGAATTTTAGCCAGTGGCTGCTACAGCAAATTGAAGCAGATGAAGACTTTACAAAAAAAGTATTATGGACGGACGAAGCAACTTTTACTCGAGAAGGGATATTTAACCAGCACAACAATCATTACTGGGCAGTTGAAAACCCCAATGTATTTCACATAAGAGGTTTCCAGCAACGGTTTGCGCTAAATGTTTGGGCAGGCATATTAGGTACCCACATCATTGGACCATTCTTTTTACCCCATCGAATAGACGGCAACAATTTTCTCCACTTTTTAAACCACGGTCTACAAGAAATGTTAGAAAATATACCTTTGGCGGCAATACAAAATTTAATGTGGTTTCAAATGGATGGTGCGCCGCCACATTATACTGGTTTAGTCAGAGAATGGATGGATGAAAATTACCCTGATCACTGGATTGGACGCGGAGGTCCTGTCCCATGGCCTCCGCGCAGTCCAGATGTAACACCTTTAGATTTTTTTCTATGGGGTCACATGAAAAACATTGTCTACAGCACAGCACCAGCAAATGAACAAGAGCTACGCAATAGAATAACTGCCCTTGCTGCTACGGTAACACCAGAGATGTTGAACCGGGTACATAGCATAGAAGAAGAGCAAATGCTTGCTTAGCTGCAAATGGGCAAAATTTTGAACATTTGCTATAATAATATTTTTATGCTTTTAGCTGTAATTGTTGCTTTCTTGAATTTTGTATTGTTTCCATAGTTTCAAAAAATGATTAAAATACTTTAATTCCTTTCGTTTTAGTTTTACGTTTAACTGTGTTGCCAATTTTTTTAAATTTTAACTGCTTATAACTTTTAAACGGGCCATTATATTACATTTGCAGTCAAACATATTAACTTATTTAGACACGCTCTGGCTCCTCTTGGATATATGGTGCGTCATTTTTGGAACACCCTGTGTTTTGCACAGTGATGCACTGCAATAGTTTTCGTGGTTTTTCGTGGTTGCTCACACTGTCACTGTCGAAAACCTCACTTACGCTTAACATTTTAATATTTTTAAGTGGAACATTTTATACCAATATTTTTTCTCCATGGACGTGTTTGTTGATAGATGGACCTGACACCACGTCCCCATGGTAATTATCAAACATGTTACCTTTGAAATTACACACCTAACTTTCCAACGGTTTCTTGTTTCTTATGCCATTTAAAGTTCTCCAGCTGACGTTCTTTTCTTGAGCATGCATGATAATAATTAGGAAAATGTCACCTTCGAATTTCTGGTTCAGCTATCTGCCAACTCTATATGGTTGAGATAGATTAGAATCAGTTGCAACGCCTGCGCAGAATACCTTCTACCATTAGAATTTATTCATGGAGAAATTCTTTTGACATTTTTTTTCGTGTGGTCATGGTAATAGTTTTAATAAAAGTTTACAGTTACAGGAGGGGGAGTGGTGAGGAAAGGGTAGGATAGAGGGGCGCGGAGGGAGGAGAAGATGGTAGGAAAGAGGGGAGAGGGGAGAGGATGGAGGAGGAGACGAAGGATAGAGGAGAGAGGTGAGGAGAGTGAGAAGACGGATGATGGAGGAGGGATAAGAGAGGAGGGCTATTGGAAAATGGAGGACTGATGAGAGGGGGAGAAAGGAGGGAAGAAAAGAGGGAGAACAGAGGGGATAGGAGAGGGGAGAGGAGAGGGGAGACGACAGAGAAAGAGGAGAGAGAAGGAGAGATTATTCCTCAGTATCAGTTTACTTTTGAGGGGTCCATAGTTACTTGAGGCACAACCTTCAAAATAATTTTGAGTCGATAGTTCGATTCTTCTCGTAAATGAATGTGAATATCTTGTTAAAAAGGCTTTCTCTATTATACGATTTCTGATTTCATAGTAAGTTTTTGACGTACATTGCCATATTCGCTCTTCTCCATATCCTCGGTTAAACAATTAACGTCTTACTTCCAATGCCATAACGAAAGGAAACTAGAGACGAAGAACAAATATCACCGTATGAAGACGTTGACTAGACGGAGTGTAGGATAGCTAAGCATGAAATTGCAATATACAATATACAATATTAAGACAATAGCGGAAAAACGTAGGAAAAAATTAACTTTAAATTTTCTGTAATACTTGGTCTTCAATCCTAACCATCTTCGTGTTATCCAATCTCTAACACAAACATCCTAATCTCCCCATCTTCATCAGCCCAATTCCCTTCATCACAATTTTGATTGCTAGAACTATCTTGGACATATGTTATTGTATAGGTTATGGTAACACATTTTAAAATGGTGCATAACAATAAAGTTTGTCAGAGTCATAAGATTTTTGTATACTGTCCCAATCATTTGCTTATCTCTTTATATACACCGTCAGTAGTAATTCATCGTTCAAGATATTTGTTGTAAATTGATATTTTTCTGGTATTTGTCTTTAATTCTGATCTTTCCTTTCATCTAGGTACCCATCTGCATCACGATGGATATCTACACAGCAATAAAACAATTAACCACGGAGATGGAATGACAGTTACATAAACTCCGTTGGAGACCGAAAATTAACAGGTGTTAGGATTCAATTTTAAAATCATTAAACAGATACAGGTACTATAATATGATTAAAGATTCGGAATCGGATTCGACATTTCATCCGCAATCAACTAAGTATTTCGGTGATTGCGATTCACTTGTAGCTTTTTCAATGACAACTGTACCTACTTGTCCTGATCAATTCCAGTTTCAATAACTTATCTTCAAAATGTCAATACCGGTATGATTACTATGCCCAAAATTTGAACTACTCTCTTTTAACAATAACCATTAATTTAATACTGCTAATAAGAAAAGCCGATTTTTTCAAACTGTTATTCCATTTATAGACATTCTTCTACAATATTCATGCCTTCACAAGGCAGAACAGCGGTGTGATTCTTCACGAAACGATTAACTTTGGAGATGGTTCAGTGACAATTACATCAAGCGAAGTTGGGAGTTGGAATTGGAAGACGTCAGGATTCCGTTTTAAAATCCATTAAACACATGAAGACAGTGTAATATTAATGAAGCTTAAGGAGTCGGGTTCGGTTTTCCATTCCATCACTTCCAGGCGTCTGCCACCCAATTCAGTCTCCACCCAAAACGCTTTTTCTGCGGATTCCAATCAAGACAATCTGAACCCGAAGCGTGTTCTTCCGAATTAGGGTGTTCGGTTTCGATGGAATTAAACGACGTCGTAGATCACAATATCTAAATGCGCGCAAATCCGGAATCAGAGACGGAATCTCGACGCTTATAGCAGCAATCCGAGTTTAAATGGCAAGGCGCGGATAATTAATCAGAATGTCTCGTGCTCCGATAAATTCTGGGGCGACCGCAAACCCGGCTCCCGCTGCTATAAGACCACGTTTAGCACCGTCACTCCACGCACCCACCATCCCTCAGACTTGTGCTAATAAACCCCCAAACTCGCCTTCGAACACATACATTCCGACAGCTCCCCTTCCGAAAGCCAGAAAGGGAAATGAATAAATTACTCACTTCGGATTTTCTAATAACCCGCAATTTCGAATTTGTCACTTTCTCGTTTAGCAAGTTGCAGAAAAATGGACCCAGCCCGAATAATCATGTTTTGTTTATGAATGATTAACGAGGATACTCTAGGAAGGTTGGGGCCAAAAAATTTGGCGCAAAAACAGCGCGAATTGTCACGTTTTTTTGAGAAAATGTGCAAACATACATCATCCTGTGGAGGGTCCATATTTCGCTACTTTTTTCTTTTTCTATTCTCAATTTCGCCCCGAGGAAACACTGGTGCGTTTATAGAACATACAAAAACGCTGTGACGAGTTAACACACATTGTGAGGTTTCTTTTAAACATTAATTTTAGCTAAACTGTAATACTTACATTTAAAAATTGAATCAGACAATGTTTGTAACGTATCCTTTGTTATTTTTAACTGGGTTAGACATTTTTAATACTATTAGAGGAAACTTTTAACTTGTATTGTACTTCCGTAATAAAATTTTCTGTCAAAACACAAAATTTGGCAAAGCTTTACTACTTTAAAGTTTCCGACACGTTTAGATTAAGTAACGGAAGTTCTAAGCTGTTTACGTTTATAAAATCCTCCATTCCAATCTTTAAAAACTTTTGGCATTTCGGTTAAATGCATGATATGGAAAACTTTTAAACCAGACACATATCTTGTCTGATTAAACGTTTTATTTTAATTTGGCAACGTTTATAAAATGTACTTGTGCTTCTGTATGCAAAACGCTAACAGTAGTTTGGACCGTTTATTATAAAAGTTTATTGGAATTAAATTGCAAACGTTGAATAAACGTAACGCGAACAATGTCTTGCATACACATTTAAACATTGCGTTTAAATAATATATCTTATTCAGAAGGGTTTTAAAGTTAATTGACAGGTTTCCAATTTAACACCCTAAAACGTTTATTAGTTTGAAAAATCTTAAGATGTGAAAAGAGGGATGAATAGAATTGTCGTTGTTGAATTGCGGTTAAAAACTTTTTCCACACATTTTTTCATTTTAGCTATTTGTTGCAAAGTAGAAGCTTTTCAAGGTCGCCTTCGGCAACTAATTCTTTTTTTTTTGTTGCGATCACTGGCCGAGTGGTTGCCATCACACGTAGCAGATAAAATATGTATTACATTTACACAACTTTCCTTACACTGCGCTGGATTTCCCTAACAACCAGTAATGCATCATCTTTGTCATAAAAGGCCCACGCAATCTTGCGGCAATCCATCACAGCGGGCACATTTTCGAATACAAAAGCTTTTAGTTGTTTTTCTCACATGCCAATAATGGTTGCACGATTAAACCTTAGAATTTTTCGGCGTATCATAAATCTGGGCGTATGCGCCGCGCCGGTGTAAAATCATAAATAGGTCATGCTTAGCTTCCTATATGTATAAAACCCGTCAGCAGTCAACGCTAACACCAAATTCGCATTTTTCTAATGACAGTCAAGAAGGCAAGTTTTGATGGAAATTGATGGGTAAACTTACATTAAATGAACAGTAATGGAGATATTTTGAAAAATTGAGAAAGTTTCAGTAAATACTAAGTTGTCTTAGTATAACAAAAGCGCTCGCATTTTTGGCAAACCTGCGAAATAGTTAATCCTGTTTACTGTTCCCATAGAACACCCAGTATACTAAAAACCTCAGGGAGCTCAAAATTATCCGAAATTTAGATAAAACCCCGAAGTAACTATACTATCCTATAAAGTAAATGCTAAAAAAAGTTGGTAACATTTCCACAACTTCAAATTAAAATTTGTATAGGAAGCTAAGTCTTCTTGAAGGAATCATCAATCACTATAAATAAGCACACAAATTATAAACGATCAATCTAACGATACGTTTACAAATACAAATTATCTGTGAACCAATAGTAATAATTTGAACAATGCTCCCATGATAATGACACCGTTTTCAAATTATGTAATCAATTTCCTAGTTTACAAATAGTTTGTGGGATTTGGTATTCAAAATGGTATTTAATTAATTATCCTAATTGGCTTCGCTAATTAAATGCGTACAAATTCGATAATGATTTTAACATTATTTAATTAATAAACAGTCTCTTATTAATGTTAACACTAACAACACTTTGAATTCACAAAAAAAAAGGAAAGCAAAACAAGAGTCGATTGAAGAGATGAATCTGAGCTAACTCCTTTTATTATTAATTTGTACAATTTGTATTGCCATGTCCTAATCCAGTTAACTCAAAAACAGTTAAAAAAAAAGTTATAGATCTATTTTCATCTCGGAATGTTAGTTAAAAATGGGGAAGAAACATTGGTCGGGACATCTATGCAAAAGGGCGGAAAAGATTATGTGGGAATCATAGCATAAGTATGGTGAAATAAATCAGGGTAGAAATATACTTCGCGGTTGGGGAGCATCATTAGAAAGAGCACAAATACATTTAAACTATACGTCGAAAAGAACATTGATTGAGTAACAGACTTGCGGGGTAAAAGGGTGAAGAATCAATCTTTTTGGTGGATGTGATAGAAGGCAAATTGTGGAAGCAAAGAAAAATATCAAGCAGGTAACGGAAAGGAGCATTATTCAAAAAAAGTGGAAGAGAACCATATAGCATTGGCAGGACAAAGAACTACAAGAGTGGAGAATGTAATTGTAAAAGTGGATGGAGTAGCGCAATCAAAAATAAATGTACACAGGGTGCTATCTTTGCTAGCGCTATTTTCGACGCGCTACTTTTTATTTAAGAAGAAATCCGGTAAGAAACGTGTAGAGTAAACGTTGAAAGATACATTTTTAGTGATGGACCGGAACAAAACTTCGTGTAATGGTGTAATAATATCAGAAGAAGTATCGCAGTACTACAGTGGAGAACCATTACAGAGATTGAAAATTATTGACGTGGTTGGAGAAATTAGTGAGATAAGTGTAATGCAAAATCACTGGAGAAACAGTAGAAAACCACATGAAATGGGAGAAAAATACAATTAAAGTGTAAAAGAAGAGACACCTTCTTCGCAGATGGATTAATGTAACAGAATCATGGGAGAGCCGAGAAAAAGCAGACAGAGAGACAAGAAATACAGCAGTGCTGATGAAAGAATACTAGGAGAAATGGGGGAAAACCATTTTAAATTTGTATTTATTCTGCAATGAATTACAATAAATAATTAAATTTAAATTATTGTTTGTTTGTTTGTTTATTGTAATTCATTTCAGGATTGTATTATCGTAATAAAATAACACGCATGGCATAGTCAAAGAAAATTGTATTAGGGGTAAGGTTAGTAGTAGTTATTAGTAGGTAGTAAGGATAACCCTTACAGGGGCCGCTCTTTCAATGTTCCGATAGAAGTATCCGATAGTTGTCAGGTGGTATAAACTAACCCACAGGATAAATCTACCCTACAAAATTGTTGCGTCTTTCAATACAACCCTGCTGGTTAGGTGTTGGCCAAATTCTTACTGGTTAACTACCATTGGGTCTAAAGAATGTTGGGTAAGTTTCGTACAATAGTGTGCGGAAAGGAAAGCATTATCTTAACAGCAGTGAGTTAAACAAAGATACCTACCATTTGTTCACTAAACGCCGAGGGGCTGTGAAGGACGTCACTGGCCGTAGTTGGTAGTAAAATATGGGATTTAAATTTGCAATTGTATGTGTAACCCTTACAATCATTTTTCTGCGGTAGCTTTACAAAAGCCACTAATTCCACCAGCAATAACTGCTTGCATAAAATCGCAAGGTTACATAAAAGTAACTACTCCATGGGTGTTACACAATGGTTTATAAAATATAAACAATATCGTCTACATAACTGTACAGTACTTTATTATTTGATATTACATATTTGAATTTCTTCCAGTAACGTTTGAATAGTGATTTTCTTTAATTTAAATTTTCGGAAAAATTTTAATCATCCCAAAAATCAAAATGATTACGACAAGTCTGCAGTTGTTTCTCCAATTTGTAAAATTTATCTATTTAATAGTTACTACACCAGAAAATCACCTCAAGATGATTCAAGCATACGCTCCCACAACCAACCATTCCAACGAAGAGGTGGAGGAATTCTACGACGACGTCAGAACGGCCTTAGAAGAAACAAAAACGCATTTTACCATCCTAGGCGGAGATTTTAACGCAAAGGTAGGACTAAAAATCAACGATAATGAGACATCCTTGGGGAGTTTTACAAGTGGCCAAAGAAATCCACGCGGACAAACTCTTATAAATTTCCTGTTAGAAACTAACCTGTTTCTGACGAATAGCTTCTTTTATAAAAGACCTAATAGAAGATAGACTTCGGAAAGGTCCGATGTGAAAACTAGAAACGAAATCGATTACATCATTTCAGACAAGAAAACAATATTTCAAAACGTAAATGCTATTAACCAAATTTCCGTCGGAAACGATCACTGAATGGTGAGAGCAACAAGAAAAATCAATTTGAGGAAAGAAAGATATAGAAAAATAATAAGAAGAAAAACAGCAATAAAATAGACACCACCAGAAAACCCAAAAAACTTCTAAGAAGAAGTTACGAAAGGTCTAACAGAAAATCCAACGCAGAGAACGAATATCGATGACCTGAACAACAAAATAACCGATACACCCATCCAAGCAGCAAAGAAACATTGCCCCAGACAAAAAGCTAAGTCAAGGAAAAAGTGAAATTCTCAAGCTCAAAAACAACAGAGGAGAAATTGTAACCAACAGAGACACTCTGCTGCATGTGATGGAAGACTTCTACAAACACCTGTATACGAGCCGCTCAACAACAACCAAATACGAATACGAAGAACTAAACAAAAAAACTGGAGTAAAAAACGAAGGATCAGAAGACATACCTGAAATAACCACAGATGAATTAGAAAACGCCCTAAAACAAATAATAAGAAATAGATCTCCTGGAGATGACGAACTACTAATCGAAGAAGTACAATCAGGAGGAAAAACCTTGATAACAAATATTCAAGCCCTTTTCAACCTCAGCCTTCACACAGCGAAATACCAAAAAGATGGAATAATGCATTGATGATACTCATTCACAAAAAAAGGAGGAAAGACTGATTTAGAAAATTATCGATCCATCTCCCTACTGTCTTACATTTACAAATTATTCACCAAGGTAATTAACAACCGATTAGAACGTAAACTGGACCTCTACCAGCCAGAAGAGCAGGCGGGATTCAGAACTGGGTTTGGCACAAACGACCACCTGTTAACAGCAAAACTGCTAATAGAGAAAACTATCGAATGCAACAGCCCCTGGCAATTATATTTGTAGATTTCCGAAAGGCGTTCGATGCTATCGAAACAGAAGCTATTCTAGCAGGCTCTTGATCAATCGCCCATAGACTACAGATATACCCGCCTTATCTATAACATATGTAAGACCTCAACGGCAAGCGTAAAAATTCACAAGGAGACCAATCAGTTTCCAATACAAAGAGGTGTCAGGTAAGACACCATATATCCCAAACTTTTTAATGCAGTGTTGGAGTACGCATTCAAAACACTCGATGGGAAAAACAGAGGGATCAGCATAGACGACGGAAAATCTCAATAATCTAAGATTCGCCGACAACATAATGGTAGTGACGGACAACTTGGGCGAAGGAAAGGAGATGTTAACCGAACTAGTGCGAGCAACAGGAAAAGTGCTACTCTGTATAAATACGCGAAAAACTAAAATAATAATAAATATGGTTCTCGAGGAACAATATCAATAAACAACGAAATTATAGAAGAAATGCAAACATATAAATACCTTGGCCATGAAATCACACTAAGTAGAGACAACCAAACACATGAGCTACAACGAAGAATAAGCTTAGGATGGGCAGCCTTCGGAAGACTCGCAGATGTTTTAACCAGTAACCTACCAATGAGCCTAAAGAAGAAACTGTACGACCAGTGTGCCCTGTCTACCCTGACGTACGGAGCCGAAACTCTTACGCTAACAAAAACATCTATAAGAAAGCTCCAGGTTACCCAAACAAAAATGGAAAGATCTATGATCGGCATCAAATTGAGAGATCGTGTACGAAACACAGAAATACGCAAAAGAATTGGAGTTTGGGACATTACCGAGAAAATACCAAGGCTGGAATGGAATTGGGCAGGACACATCGCGAGACTGACAGACTCCAGATGGACGAAGAGGATAATCGAGTGGAGACCCCGCGCAGACAGACGGAACAGAAGTAGACCCCGAACACGGTGGAACGATAATATCAAAAGGCTGGCAGGACATTGGATGAGAGACGCACAAGATCGATCTAGGAGGAAATAGTTAAGGGAGGCCTATGTTCAACGGTGGACTCAAATACAGGCTGGATGATGACACCAGAAAAATAGTATTGATTTTATTAACATTTTATTTACATTTACATCCGCTCGAAATATTTGGTATCACGTCGTACACCCTCATAGCTGTCTTACCCTATCGATGTAGTACTGTGGTTGCTTCTACTACCCGATAAGTTTAATCCTATGGAATATGTAAACTAACCTCTGACCGACTATCAGACGATTGAAAGACAGAAAATACCGTAAGAAGAAGGATAAATTCGACTGTTAGCTTGCCTAGAACTTTATCGGTACATTGAAAGACCGGCGCTATATTGGAGAAATAAACTCATATAGTTACGAAAACTGTGAGTAGAACAGCGACGCTTTTCTATTATTACATTTTTACTTATCTTTTAACATTGACAGTTAATAAATATATAAAGTTATTTGAAGTAATTCAGCCAAAGACATTTCTGTATTTGCAGCTTTAGAATTTCATGAAACATTAAAGTTTATGGTAGGAATAAAATAGAACCACTTTTATGCTTTGGCATGTTTTAAAAGTTACGCTTATCAATACATTTTGAATATCTGAAGGTAGTAGAAGGAATTCATTGACCAGCTGAAATAGAAATTATGACAGATGAGTAAGAGACAGTTTTCTACTCAAACTTGTTCCGTTATGTAATGCTGGAAGAAGACGTGGGGAAAAACCATTACAGAAATGATGGTTATGCAAAAGGTGGATAAAAACATGGTAGCACTGAGGTAAAACTTTCTTGTACCTTCCGCAAATTCAACTTAACAATCAAACTTTGACGAATGTCTTATGGTGGTAAGAAAATCTAATGGGAGAACAAGCTTCGAAAATATGGCAAAAAATCATAGTAAAGGAAGGCATGGACACCCTCTTCTTTATGTGTGTTTATCAAAAATGTTTAATAATACAACATATAAGTATATAACAATATCATGGAAAAAGCAGAGAAACAAATCATGGTAAAATAATATAAAGTGCAATTATTACTTTTACTTTTGGATAACTTTAAAGCGTAAGCCAATAAAAAACAGCAAAGGTTTTGAGAAAACAAACCAGTTTGCTCGATTTTTGCAACTTGGGGGCAAATGTTTACTGTTTGTAAAACAACGCTGGCTGCGAATAAAAAGAACGGTGTGAATGGACGAATTAATAAAAGACGGCTGGCGTGCAGTGAACAAAGCCTTAAAAGCTCGTTTTCGTAATTCGCTAATGTTATTATGACGGGTTTCAAAAAGGGCAGCCGCAACAATTCCATCTCGCGAATTCGACCGTATTTTTGCGCAATTGGAAACTTCTGCTCGAACTGCAGCAGCCTCTCCGTTAATTATTCGGAAGTTGTTTAATTTAATTAATTTAATTTTCCTTAGAGCTATAGGAAAACTTGAAACGGTCTTGAGCACAGAGGCGCGGAATAATTACGATGACAGAAATGTATACCGAACCAACCGCTGTCACAATTACAGCGAAATTGCGAAGGCAAGGATCCCGCAAACTGGCGCCCCTTGTGTTATTTAAACACACTGTTCGGTTAATTAGCCGTATAATGAGATTACGTCAGTTGATGGCTTCGGTATCACCCCGCTTCGGTGCCTCTAACCTACCCCGCCACGCCGCAGACCTTGGATTTCAAAAGGAAACCCCTCCGGCCCTGCTTATCTAGTTGCTCCAATAGAAAACCCTCTCATAAACAATGCACTTAGGAAAAACAAACCTCTAACCGAATCTTCCACAAACTGGCAGGGCGGTCCCATCTAGGAAACTCGCAGGTAATAGAGCAACAACTGCATTTGCGTCTGTTATAGGGATGAATCAATCTAACAACTAACAACATAAAAAAACTGTTCCCTTTCGGTACCTATCAAGTGTTAAAATAGCTTGTGTCGACCACTTATACATCACATATACATTTATTGAATGATCTAGTACAAATCGAATCTGTATTTACATCAACCTTCTCAAAGTGAAAAATGAACGCATTAGTATTAATCATATGCAAACTATCTGAACCACCCTCATAACTTCAATTTCGTTTAATTCTTAACCCAGCAGATTCGAATTTTCGATTTTATTCCCATATTTTGCCAGTTTCCTTCCAGTTGTTTTATAAGGGTTGCCCATCCACAACAGCAGTCAATCAATCGAAGAGATTGACAGCGATCCCCCAAAGTGACATATTGCAACCTGTGGAACAAACCGAAAGATTTACGCCATCGAAGTGAATTTGAAACATCGCCAAGCTCCTCCATAACCATAAAGATCCGGAACGACGATCAGGAGCTTATGTGTTCCAACAGGTCAATGAAAATGTCGCCCAGGGAACTTCTGGAGCAAGTTCGCAGCGGTTTGGAAATTGTTAGTTTATCTAATTGATCTAATTTTTTTGGAACCTTTTCTAGCTTTCTAACTGTGTGTAGGTATCTTATAACCTGTATTAGTTTGTTCTGTTTAACTTTTAGCTCACCAGTATTGTAATCTTATTACTACATAAATTAATTTCGGGAATTTAAAACGGTTTTCCGAAGAATATAATGGCTGTTGAACTCATTTCTGAATTGTATTTTTTTTATATTAACTACCTTTTTCTTTTGGATTAGACCTTAGAAGTAGTTTATTTTTTCAACCTGGCCGCGACACTTAAATTTCAAGGCTCTCTAGGATATAAAATACACTAACAAGGTGCATGGTTTGAACTTTTTAGGTATAAATAAGCTGCGAGTGTCATGTTCAAGGCGAGCTTACGTTCATGTCCATAAAACAAAGTCACAGAACAAGAATATTCGTAAAAATATTCCATCTAGTTTACAGAATGCCCCAAAACAGTGCACGCGGTAATAGCTAGGAAAGCAAGAAACAATTAATAAATCTTGGGGTCTGAAGAGTCGAAATGTTCAAATTTGGGCGCCGCGTTTATTAAACTCATTGACAACGTACCTAGTAGGTACTCAAATATGAAAGTTGTACCTTTATCATTTTAGATGATTTTTTAGAATAATATTTATAAAACGTGCCATCTGTATCAGATGTCAGAACAAAGGTATAAGAAATGTTTCATATCTGCATATGTACTCGGCTGGCGAGATGGCATGAGACAGGAACGCAGCCTAATGCGTCCTTCTAAGAAAATTCGTCTACTTGAAACCCTAACCCCTGCATTACTATTCTGCATAAAAACATTCCTTCCGCAATGATAATATGCTGCACTAAATTATAGTATGAAATAATGCAAAAATGATAACACCAGCAAGATTGCATTTAATTAATTGAACTATAGCAAAATATATCTAAAGTTTAATGCTTATCTAACCCTCGTTATATTAGGAAATGTTTTAAATCGAGGTAGTAGAAGCTTTAAGTTTATATTACTGTTTATATTTCCTTCTGGGAAGTGAAATCCCCTTACATCAACCCCCTCATGCCATATCGTCAACCGGACTATAGTACAAGGTGTGCGAAAGAAGTACGTCACAGTATGTATCGCGATGTTACAGGATTTAGTTTAAATTTGGGAAGCCAATTAATAAAATCCACTTGAATATATTCAAAAAATTCAATTTTATAATTGGTTGCGTTTACTAAATATTAAACAAAGAATATTTGTGGGCGTATGTGTTTACGTTACTATTTTAAAATGTTTTTTTCTACAATCGATATCCAAAGTAGGCATTTGCGCTCGTATTTGACAACGCAAACGTCATCTTTTTCGATGAATGTCACTTTGTCGCTTATAAGCGACTAAATAAAAAAAACGCTCGCTCTCCCAATTATTAACTATAAATCAAATATGCATTGCTCAGAGTATCCAATGTCAACAAGTAAATGACATCTTCCATTTGAGTGAAAAATTTCCTAAATAATAATCGTATGTGAGCGTGAAGCAGCAAAAATGGAAGAAGAAAATGATTGTAGTGATTTTTCATGTACACCACCTGAAATTGCAAGCGCCGCTAAAGTCGCGACTTTAAACCTATTGCCAGAAAAGTCGCGGGGGGAGTATGAAAAGCAGTACGAACTCTTCATCACATGGTGTAATTCAAGGAAAGTTAGAAGGTACACTGAAAACGTAATGATGGCTTACTTTAGCGAAAAAGCTAAAACTATGAATTCTGCTACACTTTGGTCGGTGTACTCAATGCTACGATCTGTATTAACTGTAAGAAACAATATTGACATCAGCCAATATACGAAGTTAATCGCATACCTAAAACGCCAATCTGTAGGATACAAACTAAAAAAATCAAGAACTTTCACCAAAGAAGAATTGTTCAAATTCCTCTATGAAGCGCCAGATGAAATATTTTTAATGAAAAAGGTAAATAACACTACTCATTACTCTGTAAATATTAATAAGCTATTTTATTGACAGGTAGTATTAATTATGGGAGTTTTCGGTGCATGTAGACGAGATGAACTTGTGAAAATGACCATAGAAGACATTGAAGACAAAGATTCGCTATTAATAGTAAAAATTCCTGACTCAAAAACAAGAAAAAGTCGTGTCTTTACTGTTACTAATAGTGAAGAACTTGATTTTTTATCATTCTACAGAAGGTATGTTGCGTTGAGACCATCAGATTACGACACCCCATATCGTCTATTTCTACGATATTGTAACGGAAAATGCTCTAAACAAGTGGTGGGAATGAATATAATTGGAAAAATACCCCTGTGAAATCGCCCAGTATTTGAATTTATCAGATTATAAATTATATACAGGTCACAGTTTTCGTCGCACGTCAGCTACTCTTCTAATTAATGGAGGAGGTGATATCATCCAACTGAAACGTCATGGAGGTTGGAAAAGTTCTTCTACAGCCGAGGGATACATTGAAGAAAGCATTAATAATAAAATTGAAACGGCACAGAAAATCTTGGGTAAAGGTGAATCATCTAAAGTGCAAATTGTTGAATCAGTAACAATGGCGGAACATAGAATTTCAAACTCATCTAGACTTTCTTCATCGTCTGGAATTGTCATAAAAAATTGTAAGAACTGTACTTTTAATTTTCATTCCTCAAATTAAATAAATTTTTGGAAATATGTGAACTCTCGATTGTAGAAAAAATCTTGTGTGTAATTCGAGCGCAAATTCATTGTCGATTTCAAGAGATTGCCGCGCTCCTTCGTCGCGCGGCAACTGTCTCTTTCAATCGACAATATATCATTTTGCGCTCTTAATACACAAATAGCTATTGTTTATAGTATGAACTAACTGATTGTACGTTTGAATGTGGTAGACAATGATGTGGTTGAAATAAAATCAGTAGTTTGGACTTCCATTGTCTTTATTTTAAAAAGACAGT
>JABXWE010004528.1:0-52615 GCA_014611495.1 Limonius californicus | reverse complement strand
TCTCCGTCTTGCACGTATTCCCTCTCCATTGCCGCATGAAATTCATCTCACCATGATCTTCCCGGACTCCCTCTCTTTCTTCGTGCATTGCACTCTATTCGTCCCTGTTCTCCCAATCTCAGTCTTGCAGGTTTCTCCTCTTCATTGCCCCATGAATATCATCCCGCCAAGATCGTCTCTGCCTTTCTATCTTTCGTCTTCTCACAGGATTCCATTCGTCCCTGTTCTCCCAATTTACATCTTGCAGGTATTCCCTCTCCATTGCCGCATGAAATTCGTCTCACCATGCTTTTCTCGGAGTCCCTCTCTTTCGTCCTGCATTGCACGCCATTCGTCCCTATTCTCTCAATCTCCATCTTGCAGGTATCTCGTCTTCATTGCCTCATGAACACCGTCCCGCCATAATCTTCTCGACCTCCCTCTCTTTCCCCTTGCCATAGCACGACATTCGTCCCTGTTCTCTCAATCTCAGTCTTGCAGGTATTCCCTCTACATTGCCGCATGAAATTCGTCTCACCATGATTTTCTCGGACTCCCTCTCTTTCGTCTTGCATTGCACGCCATTCGTCCCTGTTCTCCCAATCTCCGTCTTGCACGTATTCCCTCTCCATTGCCGCATGAAATTCATCTCACCATGATCTTCCCGGACTCCCTCTCTTTCTTCGTGCATTGCACTCTATTCGTCCCTGTTCTCCCAATCTCAGTCTTGCAGGTTTCTCCTCTTCATTGCCCCATGAATATCATCCCGCCAAGATCGTCTCTGCCTTTCTATCTTTCGTCTTCTCACAGGATTCCATTCGTCCCTGTTCTCCCAATTTACATCTTGCAGGTCTTCCCTCTTCATTGCCGCATCGAATTCGGCTCACCACGATCTATTCGGCCTCCCTCTCGGTTGTCTTGCCATAGCACGCCATTCGCTCCTGTTCTCCCAATCTTCATCTTGCAGGTCTCTCTTCTTCATTGTCTCAGTGACATCGTTCCGCCATGGTCGTCTCTGCCTGCCTATCTCTCGTCTTCTCACAGGACTCCATTCGTCCCTGTTCTCTCAATTTCCATCTTGCAGGTCTTCCCTCTTCATTGCCGCATCGAACTCGTCTCACCATGATGTACTCGGCCTCCCTCTCGTTTGTGTTGCCATAGCACGCCATTCGCTCCTGTTCTCTCAATCTTCATTACACGTCTCTCCTCTTCATTGCCTCAGGGACATCGTCCCGCCATGATCTTCTCTGCCTTCCTATCTTTCGTCTTCCCACAGAACTCCATTCGTCCCCGTTCTCCCAATTTCCATCTTACAGGTCTCCCCACTCCATTGCCGCATCGACTTCGTCTCGCCATGATCTTCTCGGCCTTGTCTTCTTCCGTCTTCTCATAAGACTTAATTCGTCTTAGTTCTAAATTTATTTGTGCAAATCTAAATAAATTTCTATTTGTTTGTTTGTTTGTTTGTTTTATTTAACGTCGGCCTATTTCTGCTACTATGGCTAACCACCGACGCCAGGGAGCGATCCTACCACACCTGGAAATTTAGCCTGTTTGAGGGTTCTTTTGACGTGCCCAACAACACTTGGACATGGGGCCTACGATTTTACTTTCTATCCGAGAACAATGGCCGTTTTAGCGTTTTTTATCGCTCAGAAAAAAACCACCGACCTCGGCGTCCGGATTCGAACCCGGGGCAGCTGCGTGAAAGGCATACGGCCAACCTATCCGAGCTACCGGCGCTGGTAATTTCTATTTGTGAGTTATCAAATTCAAATCAAAAACAACATTTTCTGAAATCAAGAGTTTTAATAATTATTAAATCAAATGGAACAAATAGAATAGATTATCCCCTTTAATGATAAAATAATAGGTACCCATTGAGATCACGAGTTAAAAATCTAACATCTAAACTTCTTAGACTTCGCCAATAGCGATTTTGGTGTCGCCAATAGTCTTCTTGAAAAATACCTAAAAAATAAAGCTGACTTTTCACTTTTGGTCTGTCGGACCCTGTGATATCTTTTGGATAATCGGTGAAGCACTGCAGGTCTTGAATCCCAATTTATTAATGGGGGCGTATTTCAGTAAACATTAAAACATAGATTTTTCTGTTTCTATTAACACATTTCTGTTGCGTTTTATGCAGTGTTAAAATTTCGTAAAAAAGCCTGCTTTCCGTAGGACTCCATTCCGTAACCATGTTTGTACAGCTGTTTTCCTTAATCCTTCTAACATGTCTATACCATAACAATCTAATTTCCGTCGCTGTTATCTTCCCTCTATTCTTCTTGTTGATTGCTCATAACTCTGCCCCATACGTTGTAACGGGTCAAAATGGTGAAAAGTGAATATTTGGTGGTTAATTACCAATTACATGAGAGTTCAACATTTTGAGAAAAAATAGCGTCAACAAACATCTGCCCGCAGCCACGACGCAAAATGTTCCAGAATGCGTCCCTTTCCAAACAAGAGTGGGGTGCGCGCATGCCAGAAATCGAAAATTGGCCGATATAAAACCGCCAGCGCGGCCATTTGAAATCACTTTATTTCCTGGCTTTTGATTTAATCCAAAGTCAGAAATATTCCTGAACCTTCTTTTAAGAGTATTTTTAAAAGATCCTAGTGTTGAAAATCCGATCCCGAAATTAACCAGAGTAGTAAAATCCATTTACTAATTCCGTATACTTACCCGAAAGCGAATGAATAATTTTCCAGTGTTTTCGCCGTTGTATTAACAAATTTAATAATTTTGCGTTTCCAGTTACAAATTCCGAAGCTGAGTGAGCCAGTGAGCTTCGACCGTAGACAGCCGTCGTGGTAGTTTGTCAATTTATACCGCCGTTCGATTTCCAGCGCATTTTGACAGTAAAGCTGGTAAACATAAATATTTAACCTGCTTTGTTCATTTCATTTGAGTGCCCCGTAGTCCGTTTTCCCTGTGACAGACATTTTTAGCGTTGGTGTGCCGGTGTTTGAATCGATTACCATCGCTAGAAGTTTCTGTGTAAAAGTTATTACTGCTGATAGAATCGGTGTCTGAATCGATGACGTACATCAGCTTTAATAACTCTTGCTGTTACTAGTTGAACACCCTGTACAAGGTTTGTCGTAATCCGTGGAGAAATTTCACGAGACGTCAAATTTTTGTAAGTCCCGCTAGGAAATTTGAATTGTTTTGGAATATATTTTGAACAGTTCAAAGCGATCTGCGAACTCAGTCGCGGAGTATTTTCGTGCAAATTCGTAGGGTGGGATCAGCCCCAATCTCGTTAGTGTGAGCTGGAGGATCTCAGTCAACTAATTCGATTGCATTTTCCGTGTGCCCGGTATTTTCAATGTCAAATTCAAAATCCTGTCCTGGTCAGATTTTCCCAGCAAAGCAAGGTTGAATTATATATAACACCACTGCACTTTTAAAAACGCGTAGTTTGAGTTATTAACTTCCAGGAAAACTGATTTAAATAAAATCTCCTGTTTGAAGATTTATTACCGTAAAGTTTGCAACTAAATACATATAGATTGTTAATTCTGGGGCTGTTTACTGTCGACGAGACACAGGTGGATCTCTGTACAAGAATTGTCACTGTTTGATTTACTCAAATTTCAATTTGCTTAAAGCGAGCAAATGTGTCTCACAGCGCACGTGTAAATTCTTAACCTGGAAAGTTTACCACTCACTAATCCCGAATACTGTTTATCCGATCGCAAGGAAATTTCATTCTTTGCGACAGCAAATAATAACTAATTGGTTTGTGTATGTTGCAATTAGCACCAGCTCCAACGGCAGACATCTTGTAGTCCGTAGCCCGGCCGACCAAGAAAACCAGTGGCGTACCAAGAATTTATTTTTATTTGTTAATTAATTAAAATCAGAAACCTATTTAGTTTACAGATATTTTGTATATACAGTTACGTAATATTTAATAAATTTATATTTTTCCAAGCACTTGTAATTGAATTCTGGACAACTCGGGAGCATACGCCGGCTATATAAATATTGGAGCGTTCTCGCCCCTATAAGCAACGGGGCGAAACGTTACAACGTCATGATGCTCTGTATTATTGTATTGTATTGTATATCCTGGTTTTCGTGTTCTTGGTTATCTCTCTGTTCGATAAACTTCAATTTAGTTGTCTTATGTATGTTCTTGTCTGTCCTAATTTGCTTTTAATTTCTTCTTTTGTAGTCGCCTTTTTCATTACTGTAAAGCACAAGTACTTAAATTTTTCAGTTCCTTTGATTTATAAATTTTCCTTTATTTATAAATCTTTCATGTTTTCTTCTATTGTGGCTAAATTTGTTGTTTTTCCAAATTTAATCTCTAATCCAACTTTAGGGTATTTTTCTTACCATAAAACTAAGGTCTTCCTCGTCCTGTGCAATTACTACCTGGTCGTCGGCGAAGCTTAATATATAAATGTTTTCCTTTCTGATTGGTACTCCCATTTTTCAACACTTTCTTTTCCAATTCCGTAACGCACGTTCTATAAATATTTTAAATAGTGTGGGTGACGTGGAGCATCTTCATAGTAATCCTTTGGTTATCTCAAAATTATTCGTAAGTCTTGTTTTTAAACAAATTATTTACGGTTGTAATCAATTTTTGGGATATTCCTATTCCCGACAGGGTTTCCAAAGTTTTCTTCGGGGTTCGGAACCAAAGGCTTTAATTTTTCTAAATTAGTTGTTGCATCGTATAAATGTGTCAATCTTCTGCGGTGAAACCTGCCTGATCTTCACTGATTTTTCCTCGTGTATCTAAGCTTCTTATTTCATATTACTTTTCCATATATTCTTTCCATCGTCGCTATTACATTTATGTCCCTGCAATTCTCATGTTTTTGCGATTCCAGCTTGATGTTTGAATGCTTGTTTCTATTCCGTAGGTATTTCTTGTCCATTTATAGTTTCTTTTGTATGTCTTTTTTTTTAATATATTTTATATGTGCTAAATATAAGCAGCTACACGCGCGTAAATTTTCTATAGTATAACCGTTTGTGTAGCACTTTTAAGTGCTATTATGGTGCGGTCTCGATCCATGACCTACCTTCATTAGAAATGTTAATGATCGTATTGTATGATTATATTGGTTGTAGATACAACCTGCATAATATAAACCTAAATTGCTTTATACTCAATATATACGTTAGTTTTAACGTAGGTATTTAAATACCAAATCTGACCACACGTCGCCCTTGCGCCAGACAAATTACTGGCATTAATTCACGCGTCCACATGAGCGTCAGATACAAACTGCAATAAAAAGTGTAGGCGTGTGCTTTAACTATCACATTGCCTCGTTAACGGTTGTGTGGCATTCTAATTTTAGAACTTAAGATTATTCTTTAAATTAATATGGTTTATTTCCCGAGATTGATAGTTATAGTGACATCACTTGTGTATGGATTTTTTTGGTCGTAACTTTACAGTATCCTTTAAAGTATCATAAAACATCTGACATGAATTTGAAATGTAAAACTTCCACTAATAAAAATGGAACTTAAGTTGTAATTAACGCCTGTTTGCTTTGAATGACCAAGATAGATGTTTTACGTCAATGTTAAAGTTTACGTTTAGCGGTTAAAAAGGAAATTTAAGTAATTTTGAAGATTAAAGTTGATATTTGTAGTTTAAAGTCAATGTTTTCACTGCTAGTGGAAGTGTTAGTATTTACTTCTAAATTGCAAGGTTAAACTAGAAATGTTTAGTTCAAACCCGAAATTTAAAGTTTAAAAGGAGAACGCGAGTCTTACGTGAACAATTTTAGGTTAAAGGACTACTAAAGTGACTCAAAATAGGCGAAAAGTTGATTTTTCTACTGTCTTGGTAGTTACATTGATAGGAGACCTTTCCACTTGCGTTTTTTTTACTGATACAACATATCCAAGATCGAGATAAGGTGAAAAAAGTATGAAACGAATTATATGAACTTGTGGTAATAAATTGCCGAAAGTAGTGCAAAAATACATTAAAATCAGTCTACTTTTACGACATATTTGGAATTAATTTAGTGAAATTTTTCTCCTTATTGCAAATAAGTATCCTTTAAAAACATAATGCACACAACCCCAATCTCAAAGTTTAACTGATTTTCTCACAATCAGAACAATACCAATTTACTTTATCGTATATTATTCGTATTGTCTTTCACATTAGTTTCCCTTCATTTTCCAGCGTTGAAGTAGGACAGCCTCAATCAACATACCGGATAGGAAAACGAATACAGTGGTTTGTAGATATAAAATGTTACTTCTAATTTTTGGTTGCCAGGTCGCTTTAGGATCCCCATAATGTAGAAATTTCGATTATATCAGTTCGAATATTGCGTCAAAAGGCGATATTTGCAGTTTAAGTCAAAGTTGCGAATTTAAAATCTAAATTGATACTAATGATAGCTGGTAGACGTTTAAAGTGAAACATTTAAAGTACATGTCGAAACTAGGATGACAGTCAAAGATGCAGTTGAATGTTCTAGTTGAATGTTTAAGTAAGGTTTCATTTAACACTCATTGGGCCGTATGCATAAAATTAAGTATTTGCTTAAAGGTTTTACTTATAAGTAAGTAAACGCATTTACTACTAGTATAAGTTTTAAGCATTAGTAAATACCTAAATTGGCATGCATAAGCTTTTACTTTTACTTACTAGCACATAACTGGAAAATGATGTATTTACTTATATTTCTCAGCAAATAACACCTAGTAAATATTTGGAATAATAGGCTGGTGGTTTATTAAGCTGTCCAAACTAGTCTGTATATCATCGTAGCGATCTTGCAAGGGTAAACAAATGTTTAGTGTGCTAAAGGAATTCTGCGTATTAAAGTGGTCTGAAATACTAAATTTTGTAAAAGCTTTTGTGTGTGTTATAAGACAAAAATGTAGAGTTACTTATCCGAACCCCAGACAAATAATTGCTATAATAATAGGGATGCAGACAATCAACTAGCTTCTGTACTTTTATTAAAAGATGAACCACTTCTACGATCCAAATCTCAAATTCCTTCTATTAAAACAGCAAAAACTGATGCGTTGCGTAGATTTATTGAAGCTTATAAGAATAACATTGGGAAAGCGATTACGGGGGAAGAAGTGAGAAAAAAGATTACCAATATGAAAACTGAGTTAAAAAAAAAACAGGCGTGAAGGCAATCGGAAACAAAAAATCCCGAAACAGTGGGAACAAGAATTAGCAAAATTATTTCATGCAGGCGGACCAAACCCATCAGTTTCTAGAATTCCTGGTAATATTCTTATATCACTTTCTTTATTATTTACAACAGTACATAATAAATTAGTTTACTTTTTTAAGAAAGTATAACCACTTTGAAGAGCGGCCCAAATCAAACAAAAAATGGAGAATGATAAAGAAGAAAGGTGAAAATGAGGGTCCATAGGGTGTTTTTGATTCTTGTGAAATCCCTTCTACTTCTCAATCAATTCGCCACAATAAGCGTTCAGCCCTAGAGAGTTAAGAGTAAAGAGCGGATAATATGCACGACAAAATTGAAATATATGCAGAGATGTTTTGGAAAATATGCATATGCTTGGGCCATATATGCAGCACAATATGCCAAAATAACAAGATAATAATTTATGATTAGAACTTGTGCGAAATTTTCTAACAAGAAATTATGCCCTCTATCTGGAAACATATGTTTATAAATAGAAAAGCTTCTTTCTAAGTCGACAGAAGTAATGGGTGCATTTTTTAACTTAACACTGAATTCCAAATTGAAACTAAAGTTATTATCTCTTACTATTTCGCCTCTAAGAACTTGGTTAATTTGTTTTAAATTCAAAAACCCCCCATTTTTTGTATGACACAATTAAATTTTTGATATACGAGATCACCTATTTCACCCTTAACTTTTTTACACAATGATCTATCAAATTCGTTTATTATTTCAATTGATTCTGAATGAAACATCCCTTGGGTTTCAAATTTGCGAGTGGAGTTTGGAACGAAGCTATAGTTTGATTTAATAAAACAAAGACGCTGAGGCAATTCTGTGGAGTTCACTAACTTTTTACAATTATCCAAAGCGGCGCTGAAATCATTCATTTGAAGAATTACATCTTCAATACTCAAAATTATCGGCGTAAAAAATTGCTGCTTCTAACCATGTACCCCATCTTGTAATTATCGGTTCGGGAGGCAATGGAACATTTGGAAGTCGCTCCTTATAAAACTGGACTCTCAAAGGGCTTCTAAAAATATTTTTTTTACGTTACTAATTATATCGTTAACAAGGGGAAATTGATTCCTAATACTTTCGACTACACAATTTAAACCCTGAGCTAAGCAAGTCACATGAATGACGTAAAAATTTTTAAATTTTGGGCTGTTCTTGTCATGTAAGGGACAGCACCGGATGACATAAGTAAATTTTTCTCACCAAGTACACTTTCGGTTAAAAAAATTTGACAAACTTTCCTGCACAAATCGGGCAGTTATTAAATTGTTTGTTTTTTGAAGTTGTTTGGAAGCTATTAAATATGATTTGCTTAAAATGTCTTCATGAAGAATTCCTATTAATAAATGGGCAATGTAACGGCCACATTTGTCCGTACTTTCATCTACGATTATATAAGCAAAATTACAACCCACTAATTCTCTAATTTCAGACATTGTTTCATTGTAACAAGAATTTACATAATTTTTTCGTAATGTGCTTTCGTCAAGTACATTTTGTTTATAAAATTTTTGTAAGAACGATTTTAAATTAACATTATTTAATTTCGATAACGGTATATTAGACGAAATTAATGTCTTATGTAACTCCTTATTAAATTCTTCTTGCTTCGATTTTTTGGAACTTGTCCCTGAACATTGAGTCATGGTTTGATAAGAACAGTTGCTTCGCTTCCATTTTTCACATTTTGCAATATGTGAAAGAATTTTAGTGTGCTGATCTACAAAGGATTTTCTTTCAGAAGACACCTACAACGACAAATAATTAAATATTAATGTTAGCGCAAAGTCAATAACAAAATATTTTGGTCTGATTCTTGGAATTATGAAGTCAAAATATTTTGTCGCCATCCATTACTAGTTCTGGATATGGGTTAATCCATGAAGCAATCTTGTTCGATTTACTCATTGTAGGTATTAAATATGTATAATATTCGCAAGAGATCGGCATTATTGGAGTATCGGACACATTGTAACGACGAGAGAATTATAAGGTTACTCAATGAGAGAAAATACTTTGCAAACTACAAACAAAATGTAGGTATGTATCCCACTCAATATCCACCCTCCATTGATAAACAAGAAACAAGTAATAAAATGGATTAGGTCGGTACTTCAAACTGTCGGGAATTCCAGGCACAGGTCATTAGCTGTCCAGCTGTGAATTGTCGGTGATCTGTGTGCACTACTCGGAATTTCATAATCTTGTTTTGACCACTTGACGAAAATTTACAAACGAGTAATGCAAAAGGTGAAAATATGCAAGTTTATGTAACTTTTGCAAAAATATGCAGCGAATGCCCAAATATACAATATGTGCAATCAATAATTAGCGTTAATTAACTCTTATCAGTGTAATTCGTCCGCATAATTGACTATAGTCAAAGATAGGCAAAATTAAAATATATGCACTTTGCATATAATCCGCTCTTTAGTTATGAGACTGAGGAAATTTACCACTGCAGAACTTCAAAGGTTGGTACTCTGGGAACAGCTTCAGTACTTTCGAGAAAAAGGCAGAAATTGAGATACGAGGAACAAACAACCGCCATGAAAATTAAAAAACTTATGTAAATCCTTAAAATAGTTGTATTTCTAGTAGCTTCGACAAAAAAATTAAGTAAACACAAAACTGTATTGTATTTTCAAAATAAAATAATTGAAAATTCGTTTGAAATTAATTTTGTTTCAACTATTTCAACAGGCACTTATAGCTCATTTCACTCTGACTATGCAGTGTACAGGGATAGGGCTACAGTATTGCCATATTTCCCCAGAAAATCGCTTAAAACTGAACACGAAGACGCCAATCATAATAAATCCGCCTAATCGGCTTATCTGTTAATACCTTGTTGAAGTTTACAGCATGAAATATTGCACGTATTGATCTGTATTTCTTTATGGCTTCTTTCAAAGTACCAACGATTACCTTAATTTGCATTATCCTCTACAGATCTTATACCTGAGTGCGACATCCCCTGGGTGCCTGCGGCGGTCTACAAGCGGCAACGCAGCAGGCGAAGTTTGCCTTTAAATAACATTATCGTATGTTCTCTGTACTGCATAGTCAGAGTGAAATGATCTATAGAAAAGTAACCGTCTCCTAATCACAATTATTTTAAAAAAGTTGTACGATAGCTTCCCTCCTTCTTTGTCCAGCTTGTCTGATTGCATTATTATCATGAATATACATATACTTCATCGTTATTCTCGGCATTTTCATTTTCTTCATTTGGGCATTCAAAATCATTTTCATCCCTTCGGTATTTAGGTACATAATGAAGCACAGAACTACTTACCACTTAAAACAGGAATTCTTTCCAAAGCAATTCTAATTTTGGAACCTAGAATTGGGAATCTCCTTTTAACCTGTCCAAATAATCTCTCTATTATACCTAACTATTTGAAATCCCAGATCTCCAACATAATGTAAAAACACTTCAATTTTTTGTCTCGGGCTTAGGGCTCTCCCTCTGGAATCCGTCCTATTCCCTAAAAACAAAACGTGATGCTCATTAAATCTGCTATGATCTATAAACACTTTGAGCACTTATTCTGCGAGTTTTATAAACTTTGGGGGTGTGTACATTCAAAAACAACGCCATGTTAGCAACTAACAGAAAAATTAAGTCTGCTTGGAATGAAACTTCAAAATAAACTAGAAAATACTAGACCATTACAGTAAATGCTACATTTTATGCATACCAAAATAAGTATATACTGGAAAATTTAGCAAATGGTACAGGAATAAGCATGTACTTTTAAATCGAGTATGTATTTACTTTTATTTTATGCGTATCATTCGAAGCATTTCCTATGGCTAGTAAAAGCTTTTACTTCAATTTATGCATAAAGCCCATTGCTTTTTTTTAATTATTATAATATCTTTTATTAATGTGGAAATTCCTAATTCAAGGTTAAGCTTTATGATATATACTTACCGGAAAATGTCAACTTTTCCTAAGTTCCCAATTTGAGATGCAAAGTGTGACGCAAATTTCAATGAATTCAAATCCAAGAATTCAGCCGAAATTTCCAGCTCAAGATTATTTCAAATAAGTGAAAATTTTGATATCTTGCCGAATTTCGACGTTAAGGTGAAAATTTATAGTTTGTTGAAGTTTACTTGAAAGTGAAAATTTTGACCGCCCAGCAATTTGGGTAATACCTTTTGAAATTCGATGATTGCAGTAGAATCTAAATTCCGCAAACATTATTATTACTTCAAACAAATATGTTCCGTATCGTAGAAACGTAATTATTTTTATGGTTGTTCTTAAAGCTTACACTCTAAAGGGTAGAGAACTAAAAATGTGGTGCCTACAATCTAACGTAATTAAAAATTCTGGACAGCGCCGAAAGATATTTGAATTTTAAAAGGAAACGTAGTGACCTTCTAAAAACTACGCACAGAAGTGTAATATCACTATTTCCCATCAATTTGTACGCTTGCTGCCAAAAACGCCGAAACTCGCTGGAGTCGCGTACTTGAAATATTATTTATTCAGTTGGTGCTGGCGCTTCGCAGGAAGGAGCTGCGTTTCTCGGGCCGCTGTTTACTGTTTCCACGTGACTTTTCGAATATCGAAGGACAATGCATTAATGGGCAATTATTAGAAGTTTCAACATTAGACATTCTTTGATTGTGTCTGGGCCCTATCAGAAGCACATGTGGTTAATTTGCAGATATAATGTAAAATTTCAATGTTAAAAAAATTGTAAATAGTGAAAAGTGTCGGGACCATTCTGAAAAAATGTGGAAGACAAGCAGAGACGCTGGGATATTATCAAATGCTGAAAACTTTGAAATGTAGGGTGCCCTGTGCGACGATTATCCTGATTCAGGATCAGAATGCGTGGCGTGCGATTGATTTATTGCAGGTGCGTTGATTTTACTTCTTCTTCAGTTGTTAATTGTTGCCAAGATTTATGGAATAAAATTGATTATTTATTGTGTATACGAATTAATTCAGTGCGCCAGACTGACTGGGATGGTTCCCTAATTTGATATGGAAATGCCTATCTATTGGTGGCTTATTTCGTCGATTGTTTCGACCAGACGACGTTGGAGACCTTCCTCTCAATTATAAATTGAAATTAATTTGAATCAAATGTAATGCTAAAGCGTGCAACAATGGAACCGCCGATTCAATTTGTAAAGAGGTGAGGTTCTCCGTCTGTGATACGTACGCAATCAACAGGAGCTCATCCGTCAATCATGTGTGTAATCATATTTATCGAAAAGTTTAAACCTCGTAAAGAGTGATTAAAGATTTTCCGACCTATAACTAGAATATTATTTTCGCAATGGATGTATGAACTTGAAAAGTAACGTGCTACGTCTTGTTATTGTGTTTTCGTATTACGAATTAGAATGATGTACGTAGAGCGTAAAAAAGAAATATTGTAGTAAACAATGCTTGAAAAACTTGCATCTTTTCAGGGTTTGTTTTAATCTTGCTTGTGCTGGAAATTTATAACAATTTCTATGCTAAAATGTTATTTGGTGTCACTTGCCAGCTTCTAAAATGATTAAAATGGCAACATGGGAGATTACATTTTGTAATTTAGAAACGTAGGCCGGAAACGATAAATTGCAATAAAGCTTGTTCTCTAACAACATTATCTATTAATTTACTACATTGTCAAATCATTTTTTATCACAATAATCGTGGAAACGAGCACATTAGCGAACATTAATTCTATCAATACTAGTATTTCCACAAAATAAACCGCTTGTTATAATTAGCTTTCGCATAAATTTCAGTCCGTGGTAAAAAGTTGCCGTTTTAATCACGTTTTGGTTAGAAATGGGAAAGTAACACTAAGAAAATTAATTTTTTTTAAATATCTGATTTGTTTAGTACACGCTACAGAACACGGGCGTTATATTTCGGATAATTATACAGTACCGACATGGAACCACACATTTTTAATACAATTTTGTTTATTTTGTATACAGGGTGATTCTAAACGGGTGCGAAAAACTTTAGCCACATATAGCTGAGGATATTTAATCCCTAAATCACCCAGTATTTTTTTAATTCGGCACCGATAGGTACAGAGGTATGGATAGCGTTACAAAATTTGTTTTACATCAATTCACTAAAATGTAAGTAACTTTTCGGTTTTTTGTCTAATTTTGACAATCCAACCTTAATTTTTAGTCTAGAAAATTGTATATTTAGGAGTGAAAAGTGGATGAAATATGACCCAAAAGCGAGGGGTTGACCACCCGCAATTTTCGTGTACACCGCATTTATTATTTACAACATTTACGTGACATTTACGACATTTACAACATTTACTTGACATTTACAACATTTACGTAACATTTACGACATTTACAACATTTACACGACATTTACTCGACCTTTACAACATTTACGACATTTACGACATTTACGACATTTATTACATTTACTCGGCATTTGTCTACGTACCTTTTTTTTTCACACATTCATACTACCGTTCCCCCCCCCCGGAACCGCTTTCGCATTACTTCAGGGGGGTGCGGGCGTCCCTTACATACTAAACATTCATGCAACATGCACCCTAAACTTAACTAACCAAATGCGGTTGCCCCAGTCGGGATTCGATCGCCCCAACGGAGCAACTGCATTTAGTGTGACCTCGAGTGGCCAATGTGTCTACGTACCTACTTCAAGATCTACTCTCAAATTTCGAATTCACAGAATACGTTGTAGGTATGTATGTAGGTACAGAATATAACGGAAAGGTAATAGAAAAAGCGAAAATCAAAGTTGAAGTTTATTCAAAAATAATGATAGGTACTGACGAAATTACATCATTTAAAAATACATCATTTAAACTTTTTTGAAGTTTTTTATACACGTTTTTGATTGTGGTCCTATCATTCTCGGTTATCGTCATAGGACTGTTCCCTGTAACAAAAAAGTGTCAAATATGTCAGAAAAAATAATCTGCTAAATTAAGACGGGCTTTGGTAGTATGGTTATTTGATAATGAAGGTAAATTTTAAATAGTTTATTCAGTGCTCATACCATATTTTTTTAACATACCTACCATTTTCCATATATCTTTCTGTGGACATGTGTTTTAGATTCCTTTTGTTAAGAAACAGCCCCGTCTTATGTCAGGAGGTAAGAAACTACTAATACTCACCGATCATGGCCAGCGGTCCAAAAAATATAAAAGATTTTTCCACTGTTTGTACGTCCGGGCACTTTGGCCACACAAAATCGTTCAACGATGATTTTGGAAATTTGATTTTAAATTTATTTTCATCGATTTCGTCAATAACTCGGCCTATGTACCAGTTATCACTATAGTATACGGCATAATACTGTTCGTCTTCTATTTGAGGCAATTGGTCTAATTCAGGATCGAATTCGAGAGATGGCTGTTCAACAGATGAGGTCAACAACAGTGGGTTGGATGATGAATTTGACGATTTTGGGACCCTAACCCGTATCAAGCGATCTGCACTAACCCTAAAATTTTGTAACATTGTGATCTATATATATTAAATTAAAATTAATTGTTTCTTGCCTGTTTTTCTTCTCACTCAATAGCCAACATAGAGTAGATTTTTTTATTGTCATGGTTTTATCTGAATATTGTGTCTTAATAGTAACAAACGGGCTGTTTTCATTAATATTTTTCTTATCACAGTCCTTCAGATTGATTTCATTTTGAAAATGTAGAAGAATACTTTCGTCAACTTCTAACTCTGCCGAGTCATTAGGTATGGAGAGGTTCTCAGGAATTCGCAAATCGACAGTCGGCACAATATTATTTTCATAGTGATGAGCAGCATCTGCATGTTCTTCACAATCATTCACATCTGATTCATTATCTAAGGTCCCATTTTCATAATTTTCCTGCTCTTCTTCTGTTCTCGTATGTTTTCTTCCCTTTTGACTGCATATTAAACCTTCAACTATTTCTGTACATGAATTTTTGTTTGATGTAGTTTGTTTTTTTGTTTTTCTATCTGAATTTGTGTGTGCCATGAGCTGAGTCTGTTAAAAAAAATACCTGTTCTGTTGCTCCATCACCAATTCCAAGTTTATTAGTTGCTCTAGGAAAAGTGAATGTTTCCGAAAGGTCATTCGTAATGTCGTTGATTTTTTCTATTTTGTTGATCCTATTTATAATGTTTTTTATGCTAAAATTGACTACAGTTGAAAAAGTTGAAGTTAAAGAACGTGTTGATCTGAAAATTTGCTCACAAGGTTGTGAACTAAAGAACCACGTGGTGAACGATTGCGCTGGACCGTTTCGTAAATTTCTATCATCTCTAAACAACCTCATCAGTTTAATTAATACATGTCCATTAATTTCTATACACATGTAGGAATTTAAACTAATAAAATTCTTGGTAATGGAGGATTTAGGTTTGAACTTCAACCAAGCGCGCCAAATTCTTAACGTAAAGACGGAATACCAAATACCGTGTAGTCTTCGTTCTTGAGTAATATCTTTTTTTAGAAATGATTGTAGTACATTTCTAATAATTTTCAGATAAATTATAGTTGCATTACTACCTGGCACATGTTGATCTAATAGATGGGCTACGTTTTCTGTGCACATTTTCTCCACAGCACGAAAATTCATTTTGTCCTCACCATAAAGATCCGATTTTGTTAATAGATGATTATCCTTAGAAATATTTTGAATAAGACTATACAAATGGTCTTTCGAAATAAAGAAATTGCCCATTGGAAGCAATATGTCACCCTTCAGCAGTCGAGAACGAAGCTTTGTCCCTATCTGGACAGTATCTTGAGTAGGTACAAAGGTCACCTTGCGATAAATTCATGTTAAACCAATCCCATTTACGAGAATTATTTTTGGGATCAAAATTTAATAGACATTTGGAGAATTAGAAGGAGAATCATTATCCGAACAGTTGTCCTCGTCTTTCTCACGTAATTCTGTTTTTGAAGAAAGTTTCATCGATTTTAAAAGTCTTGTATCTCCGTCGGAAGAGAAGCCCAAGATGTTTATTCCAAAATTTTCAGCTTCGCTTTTCATGTGTTGCCACCTTTCCATTACATCTTCAGCAGTGAAGCAATTGTCGGTACCATATAACATTAAACAGAAAGGCGGGCTACCAATTACTGGAGCTTGTGCCATTATTACGTACGCATAGTCACTGCGCTTTTCATGTAAAAAATATTGTTGAATTTTATAGGCCGAAGTGGCTTTAAAAGCGTCTTTGTTGTGGATGCCTTTTTCTTGTGGTAATACAAATCCAACTAGGTATATTATTGGTTTTTGAACAATATTCAACTTTTCCCGTAATGCGAGTAGCATCTTCACTAACCCATACATAATGCGGCAATTTTCTGGTTTTTAAGAACTCGCTCAATTCTCTGAAACGTAGTACCCCTTCTGCTATGGTATTTTTTGAGTTTATATCCCTGCAAAGGGTTGTAATAGATGGTATTGCACCTTTGAGGTTTGAGTACAAAGTTTCATAAAGTAAACGACCTCCAATAATAAATAAATACAAGCAAAATTGTTTTATATATGATATTCGCGCTTGAAAAAATCGCGTGAGCTCCTTTTTGGGTTCAGACATTACTAGCGGGAGAAGAATATCTTGTAATTCGCATATTATTCTATTTAACGAGTGACAAGAGCTGCAACCGCTAAGAATACAGTAGCACGATTTGAAAATTTGCAAATCCATAAAATTAAAATATGCTTATTCATTTTTAAAAGATTCATGGGACTTACTTAATATACTTTTTGCCAAAAATTATAAAGCCTAGAAATAATATTACTTATAATACTTGGCGTAGCCTCAAAATAATTCAAAGTATTTATCAGAAATTCAGCACATTTCCCTGACATTTATCGCATTTACTGGACAGTTACTACATTTACGTGTCATTTACAACATTTACTTTACATTTGCGACATTTACAACATTTACGTAACATTTACAACATTTACGTGACAGTTACGACATTTATAAAATTTACTCGACATTTACGTGACGTTTACAACATTTACGTGAAATTTACAACATTTACGTGACATTTACATCATTTACGCGCTTTTGTACACCACATTTACTGAGTGGTTAACCCCTCGCCCAAAAGTGAAAGCTTTGTTTTACAAATTTTGAAATTAAGTGTATTTATTTTAATTGTTATTTTGTACTCGAAAGTTTGTTAGATATCTCTTTATATTAACTTAACGAAAAACATTTACGGACCTATTTTGTTGTAAAAGAGAATACTAGTTCAGAAACTGAAAAACAAACTTATGTTAACAATATCGTTTCTAAAATATACCCTAATTAACACATTTTCCAACCAACTTTTCACTTGTGTGTCAGATTTCATTCGTTATTCACACCCAATACAAATGAAGCTTGGACTGTCAGCTTTTCGAAACAATAAAGTTTATTTTATGAAAATCAGACGAGAAAGAAAAAAGTTATTCACATTTCAGTGAATTGATTTGAGAAATCTTTGAAGTCTATATCACTACAACCGGTCTAGGACGTCCGGACGCGACCATTTTCGAGCTGCCCATTTGGCGCGGCCAGTTTGACGCAGACCCGTTTGGGCGCGGGAATAGTTGGGCGCAAGAACTGTTTGGAGTAGGAACATTTGGGCACAAACATATATTCAAGTGGTTTATTTTATAAAAAGTTTTTCATATTAATATAATTGCTGAATTATCCATTTTTGTTAATAAATTCGATTGAGAAACAACTAATTTATTAAAAATATTATCACCACACTCTCAAAAATAAGCATTTTTAAACATTTTTATGCAAAAATATTGTTTTATTTGTGTCATTTAATCAGAAAATTACTATTTTCCTTTCTCAAAATACACCAAGACTAAATAAAATTTGGATAAGTGTATTTCATTTAATATTATATCTAGTGTATTTGTTTAGTAGTTTCCTTTTCAGCTATAGTGACTACAATTTGCGTAAACATCAATTAAAAAACATAATTTTTAAGGTAAAAAATTTATTCAATGTCAATTCGCTTTTTCTGTTAAATTATTCATTTTTCCCAAAGTCTAGTGTGTAACTTTAAGAAATATGAGCAATTTGTTTTAAGAAAGGTTACTATCCGTTGCCTAATATAATATACGACAGAAAGTGTAAGAAAGAAGCTATTCCCTAATTTAAAAAAAAATTAATTTTATTACATTCCAAAATAGTCGTAGAAAAGATATTTTCGTATCCTTAATAGAAAAGAGCATACTATATTGTGAGAAAATCGTAAAGAAATGTGTTAGTTTTCTTGTTAGCAACAAAATCGTAAAGAAATGTGTTAGTTTTCTTGTTAGCAACACTTTTCTTCTTAGCAACACTTTTTTTTTATTTACTCCTCGTTATAATGTTTTGTTACCATGTAAGCAACACTTTTAGTATATGTAATCAAGGAAGCAACACAGTATTTTGCTTGATTAAATTTTATGACAAATTTTAAAATATGTCAAATTATAAATTTTTATTTATCCTTTTCCATTACGTATACGAAAAAATAGAATGTTTTACACGTTTGAAAAGTGTTTCTTCTATGCTCGTGCAAATTTAATTGACTCGCTTCGCTGCGCTCGCTCGTTAATTAAACATTTGCACTTGCTGGAAAACTGACACTTTTCTAAACTTGTAAAACAATCTACTATTTTCCACACTGTGTGGAAAGCTGGCCATTCGGCAACACAGTATTTACTAATACTTAAGTATATTATTTTACTGTTATATCTAATAATTCTTTCAAGTGCTTGTTGCAAAAAATTAACAGGAATACAAATATATTGCTTAAAACTCAAACGAATGCATCACTGTGCAACTATTTTGTAATATTTTAAATTTTAATATACGTTTGCGCTCAAACGTCCCTGCGCTCAAACGTCCCTGCGCCCAAACGGGTCTGCCCCAAATCGGACGCACCAAAACGACCAGTTCCACACCGCAACTGTGTCAAAATAAAATAAAGATTACCAGGTGATTAAGGGGTTAAATAACTTCAGTTGCGCGTGGATAAATTGTTTTGCACATGTTTAAAATCACCCTGTATACCAGAAATATTGCATGGTATTGATGTATTTTATACTAGCGACAAAATATTTGTTTAATTTTCTGTTAATGTCTTTTTAATTTTAGAGCTCCGTAGTTCAATTCTGCCCAACGAAATTTCACGGCCCATAATTTATAATACAGGGCTTAGTATGACAGAATTTTTGGAGTGTTATTTGGAAACGCGAAAATATATCATAACACCCGTTAAAAGATTGTCACCAATTTTAAACATTCCTAAAATATTACTGTTTCAATTTTATAGAAAAAATAAATATATTTTTCCAGTTAGCTGTCTCCTGAACAATCTATTTAAATTAACTTTGATACTTTTACTGATAATATTAAATAAATTAATAAAATAATCATATATAAAGGAAAAATTACAGACGTGACCATCTATTATTCTTAATCAGCGTTATCTGTATAATTTTTATTTTTTTATTAATTGTATAAAAGAGCCGCTTTTGTACTCGGCGTTCGTTAGATTACTTGTAGGAATGTTGTTATAAATTAAATTAAACACCATAAATAACGATGATATACAGAGATTACTCTATTTAACCCAACAATCTATCTATTGCTTAAATTGGTAGCTTATTTCCAAATGGCCAGAATCCTAAGATTAGGCTCGCATTAAGGTGTCGACAGGGCCGGATTTAAGACAAGTGAGGCCCCAAGCTAAACTTTTTTGATGCCATTTTTGGAGTACAGCATTATTCAAGTTTGCAGTTTCAATGGAAATTTAACAAAATTAAGATGTATGTGTATCCCTCTTTTTTATTTTTATCCCCTTAAAATATGGAAAAACCGGAATACAAAATTTTAATTTAAAAGAAAATTTTAAAGCATATACATGAAAATTTATATACCAAGGAAAAAAGTTTTATTAAACACAATAAATATTCTAGTTAATAAAACAGAAATAGTACGAAACTAAAAATATGGTAAATATAGCAAATACATACTTTAAAAAATCTATGAAAATGTTGTCTTCTACGATGTTTATAAAGCGAAATCTGCCATTAAATAATCAAATTTCAGACTTCTAAGTTTACCGCTTTCCTTATATAATAATGCTTAAAGCAGAAAATTTATCCTGAAACATAGTACGGCATTGATTTTTCACTTTTTTGAGTCTGCTAAAGGATTTCTCTGCTGACCAATTGGTGATCGTAAAGGTGAAGAATATTCTAAATATTGTTTCGACGTTGGGGAATACTGATTGAATTGTGTCTATAATTTATTATCATATTATATAAACTTTGAAAGTTGAGTTCATGCATGGATGTGTAGTTAGCTTTTATGTATAATCTTCAGCTTTTAAAGTCCTCAGATATTTCAGAGTCTGTCTATATCTTCGTATATAACAAATAATCGAAATTCGCGCAGGTTATTCAGATCAACAATACATAATAGGGACGATGTAGCAAAATATTTACAAATAATAAATTAACAGCTAATACTTTATTGTGTGGAAGATTTGTAATTAATATTTTAGAGAGCTAATAAATATTAAGAAAAGCTTAATTTAATATTAACTAAATTTGTGAGGCCGTTCCAAATGAGTGGCCCTAAGCTAAAGCTTGTCTAGCTTATTATGTAATTACGGCCCCGAGTGTCAGAAAATAGTACGAGAACGTAATTTAAGTTTTTAATTGAATTAATTTAACAAAATCGCCTAAACCTAGATCTGTTTAGCAAACAGCAGTTTGGAATGTTACAAAATGTCTTTCATAGATTACTGTCACCTAAGCTATTTGGTATTTTGGGGTTTGTAATTTTGACACCGCGACAGCTGCTGCTGCTGAATGCTGCACCTATTCACTAAATACGCACCGTTTCCTTCCGGTATTTTCAACGATGACAACTTAAAGAATGTGTTTGCATTATTACAATAATACTTTTGTGTGGTATGCGTGGGTTGGGTTCATTTGGATTTACGCTGTGTATCCTCTTGTAAAATTATTTTATAAATGACTGTAATTTTTCAAACGGGTTCTCGAAACAAAGTGTTGTCGTTGTCTGTCAAACCTGTTAAAGTTAACCGAGAACAGTGGATGTCAATCACGGATGGTGCTTAATTCGTAATTTAATAATAAATACGCGTTGCGACCCCACAGTTCCTTAAAAAAGAAAGAAGGAATGTAAATGTGATTGTTTATCTTTGTTTGAATTACTTCGGCTTCGGAAATTGTGTAGCAAGACCTAAATTTTTATTTAGACCGCCGTTTCATTTACATAATTGGAATTCCTCGTGTATAGCGTATTTTTCAGAATTACATCATCGTATATTTATAGAGCCAATATGCATATACATTGACTAGCTAAAAACTACCAGTATTTTGGTTTCTTTTATGTTACGATTATTTTTCTAGCTACTGAGAACACTATCTTTTGAGCTTTTATGTGTGCTTTAAACCAACAGTCGGTATTGTATTTTGAAAATGATTTATATAATGCTTAGAACTCTAGGGACGTGAACCGAAATAGCGAAAACGGTATTTCTTGCGAATAGAAACGTTATAAAAATTCTTTGAATTTCGAAAACAAGATTATCTTCAGAAAATGAAGTTATGTAATCGTTAATTTCGTTAATTTACCCCTAAAACTAAATTAAGTAAAATGAATTATATCTAGAATATACCTCTAAAGAGTATTTTTTATCAAAAGTTCCTTTTTATAGACACTCCTTTGTCGTAGTTAGTACTTGTTTGATATTGTATAATTACAACTGGTATTTTTTTCTCTGTAGTACCTACCACCAGTGGATATTTGATTTCTTATAAATAATGCGAATTTCAGATATTACCGTTTACACTATATTTTGTACTTTATTTTTTGCTTCATACACTTATATTTCTCTTTAAACCTGTACAATTCCAAATATAACGACAAAAAGCGGAAAGGATAATGTTGCTTTAGTTTAGATTAACCCGGGAGTACCGCATTACCCTATTTACCATGGGGTGAATAGAATTACACCAGGATTAGGTCAGGTATTACCCTAAGACTACTCGCACTATTCACATTACCACGGGATTAGCTGGATTAGTCCATGATTATTCAAACTATCTAGCCATCCCGGAAATAACTAAATTATCCGGGAAATACCCGGATTACCACGAGATTAAAGAGTTTACGCTAGGATTACGTCGAGACTAACTGAGCTACCCAAATTACAATAGGATTAACCGTATTTCCCTGGAACTACCCAAACTACTCAGATTACCACGCGATTTAACAGACTACTCCAAGATTACTCAAACTACCTAGATCACCCCGGAAATACCGGAATTGCTTCGGAACTACCCAGATTACCACGGAATTATCCGGATTACAAAAGGTTTACTCCAGGATTACTCAAACTACCCGCCATGCCGGAAATACCTAGATTACCCCGAACTACTCGGTTTAGTACGGGATTAATTCGTTTACGCCAGGATTACGTCGGAACTAACCGAACTACCCAAATTACAATGGGATAAACCGTATTACCCTGGAAATACCCAAACTACTCAGATTACCACGCGATTTAACAGACTACTCCAAGATTACTCAAACTATCTAGATCACCCCGGAAATACCAGAATTGCTTCGGAACTACCCAGATTACCACGGATAACCCAGATAGGGTTACTCCAGGATTACTCAAACTGCCCACCATCCCGGAAATAGCTAGATTATCCCGGAATTACTCGGTTTACTACGGGATGAATCAGTTTACGCCAGTATTACGTCGGGACTAACCGAGCTAATCAAATTAGTATAGGATTAACCGTAATACCCTGGGACTACCGAAACTAATCAGGTTACCACACGATTAAGCAGACTACTCCAAGATTACTCAAACTACTTTGTTCACCCGGGAAATACCAGAATTGCTTCGGAACTACGCAGATTATCGCGGAATTAGCCGAATTACTCCAGGATTACTCAAGCTACCCACCATTCCGGAAATACCTAGATTACCCCGGAACCACTCGGTTTACTACGGGATTAATCAGTTTACGCCAGGATTATATCGGGACTAACCGAGCTACCCAAATTACTGTAGGATTAACCGTAATACCCTGGGCTACCGAAACTACTCAGGTTACCACGCGATTAAGCAGACTACTCCAAGATTACTCAAACTACCTAGATCACCCCGGAAATACCAGAATTGCTTCGGAACTACCCAGATACAGCGCAATTAGCCGAATAACTCCAGGATTACTCAAGCTACCCACCATTCCGGAAATATCTAGATTACCCCGGAACTACTCGGTTACTACGGGATTAATCAGTTTACGCCAGGATTATGTCGGGACTAACCGAGCTACCCAAATTACAACAGGATTAACCGTATTACCCTGGGACTACCCGAACTCAGCGGGATTAAACAGACTACTTCAAGATTACTCAAACTGCCTAGATCACCCCCGTAATACCAGGATTGCCTCGGAACTACCCAGATTACCATGGAATTAGCTGGGTTACTCCAGGATTACTCAAACTGCCCACCATCCCGGAAATACCTAGATTACTCCGGAATTTCTCGATTTACTACGAAATTAATTGGTTTACGCCAATATTACCGGACTAAACGAATTACCTAAATTGCCCTAAGATTAACCGTATTACCCTGGGACTATCCGAACTACTCAGATTACCACTGCAGCAAAATTACTCAAACTATCCAAACTACACTGAGGCCCGAGACTTCTTTTAACCATATAAAGCACCACTGGATTACTCGAAGTAGCTCAGAATTGCCCAGGTTATCCCAAAACTATCTGAAGATTAATCCGATTGCCACGGGACTACTCAGACTACCACGGTATTAACCGGATTGCCCCAAAACTGGCCAGACTACTTAGGAACTAACCAAATTACACCGGGATTAAGCGGATTTCCTCGGGACTACCCAGGCTACCACTAGATTATGCGGAAGACACCAGGACTACCATTTTAAAACCACCCCGGTACTACGCGGATTTCTAGGGAGTGTCGCATTGTGAAAATGCAGCAGAACAGTTAACACCTACAAAAGTTAGCACAGCTACTTCTAGACTTCGAAAACGTTACATCTGATTCGCCTTTAGAATATAAATTTTAGAGTGGCACTCAAGTTAGAAACAACCTGATATTTACCAAACTTTTTGTTTTGGAGTAATAACAATCTGGGTGAATTATCGTATATATAATATATAGTTACAGTCAGGTCGACTTGGGAGAGTGGACACTACAGGTGTTAACGTTTTCTAGGCCTGGACAGTATTACAAGCATGCAATGTGGCCGATATTAAGCTTCAGCCCCAGATTATTACCTCAGAGCGGGATCCCTAGCTACTTATGTAAGGGACCGCGGTGGTCGAGTGCGAGAACGCATTGACCACTCGAGGTCACACTGAATTGCGCTTGTTCCGGCGTGGTTTCGAATCCCCGCTGGGGCGACCGTAATTCAGTTAGTTAAGTTTAGGGTGCATGCTGCATGAATGGTTAGTGTGTAAGGGACGCCCGCACCCCCCTGAAGTAATGCGAAAGCGGTTCCGGGGGGGGGGGGAACGGTAGTATGAATGTGTGAAAAAAAAAGCTACTTATGTAAAGACGGGTCAACCTACAGACTGCAAAGTCTCTGAATAAACTACCTCCTTATTATGATGATTGTCCGTGTATCGAATTAATATTATAACGGATAAATAATATACAGTGTGAATCAAAAGTGAACTAATAGTGGGGAGCTTTAAAAACCATAGTGATGATTTTTACTTTTTTTTACAACAGAAAATACACCTACGCTGGTAAAACATTAGCAAACATTATTACACTATAAAATTGGAAACATAATTACTTAGAAGAAAGACATTTTTGTGAATAATAAAATACAATAGGTTTAAACTGTTTTCAAAGAACAGAAAATGTATGTGGGTATTAAAGGAATTGATTTCATTTTGACATTGTTTGTTATAATTTCTTTTATTTTACTACGTGTACACTTATATAAGTAATATATCCCTTCATACTAAATATATCATACAGGGTGATTCACTATGTTATAAAAAATAGGGGCAGTCTTTTATGGCCTCAATTAAAAAATAATCATAAAATGTATGTCCTGAGCCGTTTAGTGCCTAGTATACAGTGTATCTATGAAAGAACCGTTTATTTTATTTATTAAAAAATAACAATACGTTGCAATAACTATCTGAACTAATGTAAAACTGAACATATGACTAATTTAGGCAAAAATACCTTGTATGCAGTATTTAAAAACTTGAAGTTCCATAACGCCCCTCGTTTAACGTTTATGTTCTTTTCCGGATGTAATACCAATTAAAAAATCATCATTGTGTTGAATATTAGGCTGATAAAAACCTGCTTTCCTACTGCAAAACATTTAAAGGTTACAGTGTCATAGAAATTGCATGTTAGTGATGGTGCCTTTTGCAATTCTGAACTAATCGAACCCCCTGCTTTTTCTAAAGCTCCACGGTTACTTCTTTTATCACACTGTATATTATTTAGTTATTATTCTTTTATGTTCTTTGATCATGATAAAATACATTCCTCTATTTGGTTATTTTGCTTCTAGAACAAAGAGTAAATTTCTATTATACAGATAAGGCAGCTACATAGTATGCGACACCTTGAAGCAATTAAGCTAACTTTTGTGAGTGGAAAAGAAAATTATTTAGATTTACACGCTTCCGTTCCGGCATGTAAATAAAGAAAATATGTTAATAAATAGCTTGCTTGGTCAATGGTTCATACAGTCAGTGGCGGCGCTACTTGCTCTGGCGTCCTCATGCAAATTTCAAATTTGTCGCCGCCACCTCTCAAGTATTTGTCATAAACAATTGTCAATATTACTGGAATTTTTAATAACTTTCAATTTTTAAAAATACATCATGAAACAGTAATAATAAACGCACAGTAAAAAATAAAGATGCAAGGAGGTATAACAGATATCGTGTTAATACCTATTAGTTCGTAGAAAAATAAAGTATGTGTTTAATTTATATTTATAATAATATAACAACTGAAAACAACTAGAAAGTTATATAAAAAAATAATTCGTTATTATTTAAGTGGTGAGATATTAATTTAAGTATAAAGAAATAAACAAAGACCACAATAAAAACTTTGACACATTACTTTTCTGCAAATTCGTTTATAAGTTTATAAGTTTTTCGTTGTTATTTTTATCGCAAATATAACTTTCTATTACTATCATAGCTATCCCAACGAGGCGTTCTTGTGATGATTTTGATCTTAGGTACGGTTTAATAATTTTTAATGGCGTAAACGATCTTTCCCCAGAGGTTGTGTCAATAAAATTCTTAACGCTGTTAGCTGTACATAGGTTTTCATATTAGGAATCCAAATTATTTGAATAAATGTAACTCAAAGTACCTAAAGGATTGGAAAGGTTTTTTAATTACGAAAGTAACACATCTTTAAAAGAAATTAGTTCATTAAGCAAATCAATAGATAATCGGTCTCTATTTTGTGCATCTTTTAGATATACCTCCAAGTCATGGCAACTTCTCTCGAGTATTTCATCACCTAAAAATGTGTTAAATTTTGTAAATTGTATAAAAAACAAAATAACTCTTGTGGGTTGTTAGTTGATCATACCGGTCTTCTAATGCATTTGTTACGGGTTAAACGAGCTTTTTCGTCGGACTGCAGCACGAAAGATGGAAGTGCCTTCGGCTTAACTCAGAGGAGTAGGGGTGGTTCACGAGAAGGAAGGGATATCTAACATAGTTGTATACAGGATAAGTCGAAATTAATGGGCGCCACCCTCCAGGTTACAGTTGAATGCAGGTTCTCATTAGAGGGCCGAGAAACCCGCAGCTTACGGGAATCTAACTCGCCTTTATTGTGCCTCCTCCTGTATATAACGCGTACAAAGTTCATGCACAATACAATACACATAAATAAGAGATATGGTGAATTTTAAGACAAATAAAATTCTATTGTTTGAAATTGGTAATACACATAGTACAAAAAAATACAATCAAAATGGTAATAATTGTAGTTGAACACAAGGGTAGTTCGGGCGTCCACACAAAGAGCTCCCCGCCACTGACTTACGATATTTACTTTACTACGCACAGATCTGTGCAACCAGTGACGTTGGAGTTTAAAGAAATTAATTACACTTTACGAATAACCACTAATGGCAACTGGCAACTGAAAGTCGCTTTGCGTTGTATCAGGAAAAGGGTTCAGCGCTTTAAACCAGTAAAATCAATCTCGGAACAAGTTTTCACAGCAGCACAATTAACAATTTTTACCTTAGTTTTCTTCAGGTAGGGAGTAGAGAGAGAGAGAGAGAGAGAGGCACAATTTGGGGTGTTCCTAAGTTCTTTCTTGGAAAAAAGTCACAGGCACGAGGTCGCATTGCGTTTGTTGCAGCAGCGGCACATCTAGAGGGTCCGACAAGGGGTTCGATATTAATCCGCCAAAAGCTATAAGCAAATTCGTAAGGAATTGCCTTCTAAGGGTTAAATCCAGCGTATTTCTTTAATCCGACACTTGCCGATGGTTCTCTTCCCACGGTGATAACAGCGATATGAAAATTCACGCAATGGACGTCCATCGAAACCCAAGCCGCCCTCGCAGTACTTGTCGTCGGTGCTGAGGTGTTAGCAATCAACCGGGTCGAAAGGAGATCTTAAGTCGACTACCGAAAAAAAAGAACGAAAGTATCCAGCAGCTGCAAGTATTTGATCATGTTACGAATACGAATTCTAGAACAATTAACACATAGGGCTCTCGCAAGGGCAGGAAATTTCCAGCAAACGTTCACGGTCAAGCGCGTAGACCAAATATTCATCGGCGTTTCACTAGGATAACAACAAAATGGTTCATTAAACTGTATTCGGAAAAGAATAAGATAGTAATCGGCTACGGAGCCACCAATAAAATCAGACTTTAACCCGTACGATGCGGCAAAATCAAACGAACGTAACACGTTGAGAGCTGTCCAGAAATAGGTTAAAAATTTTTATTTTAAATAAATATTTTGGATTCTGTGGCATTTCGTCGTCATGCTCATATCGAATTGTCGTTTGTGTTTTCTTTTTGGTACAGTCATTTAATGGGCCAAAATCAGCAAGTATTTCCAATATATTAGCCATTTGTATGTGATTATATTTTTAATGGTTTTTAATGCAGTTCCAATATCTATCCTATATCCGACAAATATATACATTTTATAGAACGGTACTTGTCCGATGTATAAGTAGGTACTGTTCGTTTGATAAAACCGCGGACAAGGGATGCATTTATATATTAACAATTTTACTAGCAACAATGTACAGATAGTTTTCCTGAGAATAATGTACAGATAACATCTTGTTTAATATTCTTGATGACGGAATGAATACCTATGATTTTTTATAACTGTTCTATAATATTATTGTGAATTATTTTTAATTCTTCAATTTTTATTTTGCAGTTTTGGCCCCATAAAGCACTTGTGGATTGTGCAATGTTTGTTACTATGCTATTACCACAGATAAGCCGACTTTAACTTATTTGTGTTACTACCTACTATTTATTTCGCGATATCAGCGGCGCCCCCTGATTTCTTGCGCGCCTAAGCGGCGCTTACCATGCTTACCACCTAGCGTCACCCCTTTATACAATGGCAGTGGGACGCAGTTTATCACGATCTGCTGTAATTTGCAACTTTTCAGACTTCGTATTATGTTTGTGTTATCGCAATAAATGTAAACAGAATATCAATGTCGGTTAAGACAAATAAATCTTAATTATATTTTTATTTTTAAAGTCACAATGAAACTGCAACTTTCTAAAGTAAGCTTTGATCTCCCCCGAATAAATTAATTTTTTAGATATTCATAGATAACTTATAGCCAGTCGTTTATCATAAGCTGCATATACACATATGTACATATAGCGAATGGCTCGAGTGATATATATTAAATTGGTTGCAGCTATATATTTTTTAATATAATCCTAACGCCATACATAAGTGTAAGTGCAATAATTTTTTGATTTCAATATATTTGCTGTTATGGTTTGCGGAGGCTGTCGATTTTCTCGCATTCTTTAACTTGGTTTTTTATACATCAAACAGTACGTAGGGCAAAGTGAGAAGATCCGACGATATGCATACACAGCCCTGTTACGATTGGTCCAAGCCTATGTACATCGTTTTTCACACCGCAAGAGTGTATTAAATTACGTTAATCAGAAAAATATTGTAAATTTTAAGTCGCAAGCTCTCAATATAACGAGTTACCAAAGTGTTTCGTTACGATCCTGTGAGGAGAATCTGATGACCTTGAATCGAAGGTCGAGTGAGGAGAAACAATGGCGTTGACCTTGAACTCAAGGTCAGGAGTGGGGGGTGGTCGTCAAACTGTCCAACTCTATCTACTCAAGGTGTCTCTAAAAATATCTGTACTAAAAGCTACCACATGTTCTTAAGACGAAAATACGATGATTGAACCCATAAAAGTATACGGTTACGGAGTTACAGCCTTTTAAAGTGAAACTTGCTCTATCACTTTTCTGCATATAACTATGATAGCAGTTCGACCAATGTTTTGAAATTTTTGCGCATATGTTAGTCATCAAGGTTGCAAGTTAGAGCCTAGTTTCGTTTTAATAAGTGAACCAGAGTCCTCTCAAGTGGGACGATCATGTACTGTTTTCTACAATATCTTACATAACTTTTTGTTTTTCTTATTTTTAACAAAATCCTCTCGTTCGGCATGCAAATACCCATTAATAGATGTTTTATTTACACATAATCAGTGGCGGCTCGTGAGTTAAGAAAGAGGGTGGGCACAAGAAAAAACTTACCTATTTTTTGTACATAAAATCCATTCTCCTATTTTTCATGCTGGAAAAGACGTCTATGAGTTTGTTGTCAAAATCCGGGATAGACTGGACGAACTTCTTTTCTATTGATAGGACCGCCAATGCGTTCAGTCGATCTTTTTGCACACAATTAACTTCCGTCATTGAAAAAACGTCACTTTCATCTTTGGATTCAAATACGCGATTGCGCGAAAACAGCGCCCCAAAGTCCAAATTCAAACGTTGACTGCAAATCGGGAACAATGTGCTCGGTGCCCCATTCGCCTGGTATATCGCATGTAGCGAAGATAACCGATAGGCAACCGAATCATCCTCTAAATAGGTACAAATCAGAGCGTTCCCCGGAACATAGTTTTGAGCGTATTAGCCGCGCTTGTGGTGCGGAAGGAAAATTTGATACCATCGTTAAAATAATGAAATTAAAATAATGCACTGAATTACATGCGAATTTCTTTCTGTGTTTATCTTGGTGGTTGGGTGGGCACGTGCCCTTGTGCCCTTTAGTACAAGCCGCCACTGCACATAATATTATTTATTGACGCTAAATGTTGTCCTGAATCTGTGCTGTGAATTTAATCCCATTGTACGAAGTTTCCAAATTTTCATGGTAACCCGATTTTTCATAAAAATTGAATTATGTATCTCAAAAACGGTTAGGTTTATCAATTGTTAACAAGAGTACCTTTTTTGGGTATTTTGCATGTCGAATGAGATTGTTTTGTCAAAAAAAGTACGAGAAAAAGATATTGTAATAAACAGTACATGAACCTACTACTTGAAACACCTCTGCAGCACTTATTAAAACGACGGTAGTAAGTCTCACTTTAGAAGGCAACTCCGTAATTGTACACTTTTGTATATAAGTAAGTTATGTTCTATCGTCGTATTTTGGCATCTAGATTAGGTAGTATATTTATTCTGCTTCATTTAAATACACCCTGTAGATTGAGAAATGCCTCTTTTGCATTCGAAAATTTAAATTCTTCTTGCGATCGTAGCGAACAAAAAAAATGCATTCGAGAATGCAAAAGCATTTCGCACTCGAATATCAGACAATGTGTTCTCGAAAATCTGTGAATGTGAATAGGAAATTTTGACTTACGATCAATTAATTTGGCATCTAATGTCATCTATGGGAGATCAATTTGCTTAATTGCACAATTGGAACCTTAACTTTAAAAATTGTTAAATAATCGTTCATTTATTGTTTAAATAATTTTTAAAATTTAATTAATGTTTGTAAGCAAAATAAATAACCTCACAGATATATTCTATTAAATTGTGGCCTGTTCTTTGACCAAAAATTGCAGGATGTGAAAATACTTTTACGTTCTGAATATAAAAAGTGGTTTACGTTCTACAGACAAAAAGCAGTCATTTCAGTCTTCACATATGCCATGTATAAATCAATTTATTCTGACAGATTTCGAAAAAATACATTTTCATCATACCTGATTAGTAAATATGTCAATACGTCATTGTTTTCTTAATAGTAAATGACATTTTACATAGCAGAGCCCGTTACCATGTCAAACTTAATTTAATATTTCAATTCAACTCTAGAGTTAAAAAGTAAATTCAAATAATAAATTTCGAATAATATTAACTTTATTTGTAAGAGAACAAGACTATATACTCACATATTATTGTGTATAATATTCTGTATCTACTTAGTTATATTAAATGTAAACGAACAATTACAATAGTTACTAACTTGAATAATCGAATTAAATTCTTTTTTTAAACTGAACGTATATTTTCCTGTATTTAATCATTTTTAATTTGTAGAGAATCTTGATTTTCTTCAGCCCATGGACTAATAACGCCTATATCGCTATTTACTTCCACATCATGTTCCCCATTCTAGAGGTGCTGCTGTGTCGTAGATCTTGTACATAAACAGGGAGCAGGCTCCTCGAACATACCGCTATTATCATACAAAATTCTGTCTGCGATTTGTAATTTTTTTTTAATGAATCCCCAACAACTCTCTGCAACTGTTGTGGATTTCCATCCACCGTGACTCTGTAAGCCAAGCATGTCAATACCGGTGTCAGCCAGAAAAGTTGCCGAAGTCCTTCTAAATGAATGCCCAGTAGGATTTTCAAATTTCATTAATTCCGCAGTTTTAGCAGAAAATTTTGCAAAACTGTTTTTGCCTACTGGTTAACTTACACCTTTTCCTGATTGATATTTTAAGAAAAATCGTCAATTTTCGGTATTTTTAGCTCTAACATTGGTGTATTTCGTAATGAATCTAACAAAATTGATCTGCCTTCTCTGTTAATAGTCGTAAACGAATTCAATTTTTAGAATTTGGTATTCTTACTACTGCGTCTGCATTTTTATATCCAACGTCGTCTATTGACATTTTACATAATTCATCTTTCCTACAAGCGCCAGAAATCCCCATTATCATAACAATCTGAAAAAAAAAACAGGTTCGTGTGGAGAACGGCAATATTAAAATGATCATTGCTCGATTTACCTTCATTAATAAATATCTATATATTGTCAGGAGCTTCGATGAGGAATTTATCCATATCTTCTCTTGCAAATATACAGGATTTTTTGGATTTATAACCTTCGTTTTTTTATTTCAAGAAAGCTTTTAGTTCCGAATATTTGTAGATATCTTAATTATCGTTGATACATATGTGCCTTTTAACATGGAATACTCACGCCATAAACTACATGGAGATTTAAATTATCGGGATCTATCCAAGAAATAAACAAACAGCAATTTTTTGTAATACTATCTGTATTCTTTTCATGGTACCATGCTTTAAAACACTTGTATGAGGCCGTATACCTTCCTTGGAATTTCACAGGCAGCAAGTTAGAACAGGCAGCTTTAGATGCTTCCTATATTTCTTCACAAATTAAATTTTCCATTTTTTAACATAAAAACAAAACCGTTACAATTATTAATCTAATTTCATTGTAATTCTTTACACAGTCATAGATATCTTTGGTTACTCGATTTAACCAGAAAAATTATTATAAATATTTTGAGAGATCAAAAAATATATAATGACAGTCCAAAAAATGAAGTTTCTAATTTAAGTATACACAGATATGATGAAAAATCTCATATACGCCTCGCACAGTATCGTGTATTTTTGGGTCTTGAAAGCTTGCAAACCTTAGCCCACGGGCCTCCCGTTGCAAACTGCATGCTCGATCTAAAAATGAGGCTTCTTACCCTTGGTGGATATTATTGCTGTCGATTTTTTGTAGACAGTTTCACTGAGTGACATTTTTGTTTATAGGATTGTGGACTAACCATTTGATGTGCGCTATGGCCTATTATTGTGAACGCTCCTATCTCGTATCCAACCGACCAATTATGTTTTTACGTTTATTATTGTCTATAACTAAAGTTTTGTAGTAAAACCTGTTCGGCTCATCTGTGTTTATTAATTTAATGTTAAAAACGAACATGAAAAGTTATTGGTTTTACTTTTATAAATCAATTTCATCGTACAGTTAATGTAATCTGTGACTAAATGTTAATTAATGATTCGATTGTAACATAATATACTTTTTATGCCTGGTGTTTCCATTTGTAATTTATCAACGTTATATACACCTAATTAAAATAAAACAGTTGGAATGAAGCATGCGGACTTATTAATTTTATTGTTATTTTTATAACTAGTATTTACGCAGTTGTACGGTTTTATTGCCTACATTTACAGACATTCCGTTGACTGTTTGCGTGCAATTTATGGCATCGTTTGCTAAATATCACTAATCCTGAAAAAAAACTTTTAAATAAAACTTCTATTACCAGTTTTTACGATAACCAAACCCAATCGTGCAGTTGAGGAAACAATCCAAACTAATTCCAAAGTTAAGGGACACCCAAATGTTTTTTTATTAACAGTCTCAATGATTTCGCTTCATTTTCTTTATAGATAATATTGGTGTTTCCGCTTACCTACCTTTCTTAGATCTCGCTGTAGTCACAGCATTTTATTTCTTCATAAGTGGATCACTAGTGATGTAGTGAACTAGCGATAAAAAATTCTGAACTGTATGCAAGCGAACTAATTTATGCTCATATAACGTACATTCTTACGTCAAAATTGTCATAAATCTAGATTTAGATGAGCAGCAGGGCAAGCATAAGCTAGCAGAGAGCAACGGGAACAGACGCCAGATCCACTCGAGTGCCAGATTAACACCGAATTAACCCTGCTGTTAGACACTTGAAACAATGTCGCATTCATCAAATGTAAGCGATTTCTGTCAAGAAAACTCGACAACTTCATATGAGTTGTGTAAATACTTTTCAAACTTACTTTGTTTGATCCTAAACAAAAAATGGAAAATAATGTATTTAAAAATAGATTAGGTTGTAGCATTTAATTTTTCCGCTTCCACACAGGAAGATTGTGAATGTGAAAATTTTTCAGTCGCGTAAATAAATGTTTTAAACCTCTAAAAACACAAAAAAGCACAGGTGCTAGGAACCACTGAACCGATTTTAATTAAATATAGAATTATTAAGTATTAGGAAAATTCACTGGATGAAACGTATTGGGATCCGATCTGAAATTGGAAATGGTCATGAAAATTGGAGATATTTTCCAATATTTCAATAAGGAATCCAATATTTGCGAGAATTTTATAGGTTAAAAATTTAGGCTGTTTTACTTGGTGGTTTTTGATTGGGCAATGTGTAGATTACGGTTTTTAAAGTATACTGTAATCAATTATTACAGTATGGAACATTTGGAAGTCACTCCTTTATAACTAGACTCTCAAGGGGGCTTTTAAAAATATGTTTTTTGCGTTACTAATTAAATCGTTAACAAAGGGAAATTGATTTCTAATACCGCCGGCTACACGACTTAAACCGTAAACTAAGCAAGTTACATGAATGTTGTAAAAATTTTTAAATTTTGCGTTGCTCTTGTTACGTAAGGGCCAGCGTCGAACCACATGAGCAAAATTTTCTCACAAGGTACACATTCGGGTAAATAAAAATTGACAAACCTTCCTGCACAAATCGGGCACTTGTTAAATTATTTGTTTTTTGAAGTTGTTTGGAAGCTATTAAATATGATTTGCTTAAAATGTCTTCATGAAGAATTTCTATTAATAAATGGGCAATGTAACGGCCATATTTGTCCGTACTTTCATCTACGATTATATAAGCAAAATTACTACCCACTAATTGTCTAATCTCAGACATTGTTTCATTGTAACACGAATTTATATAATTTTTTGGTGAGATGCTTTCGTCGGGTACATTTTTTAACATTATTTAATTTCGATAACGGTATATTAGACGAAATTAATGCCTTACATAACTCCATATTAAATTCTTCTTGCTCCGATTTTTTGGAACTCGTCCCTGAACATTGAGTCATGGTTTACTGAGAACAATTGCTTCGCTTCCATTTTTCACATTTTCTCTCAGAAGACATTTACAACTACAAATAATTAAATATTAATATAAGAACTTTTGGTACTCGTTAAAAACAAAAACAAACACTACCTTCCCTGTCATGATTTTGTTTTAGTTAAGTACATAATAATATGAAAAATAAAATAAATTATTAACTTCCCAGTTTGCTGCAAGCTTGACAAAATATTTTGTCACGATCCATTACTAGTTCTGGATATGGTTTAATCCATGAAGCAATCTTCTTCGATTTACTCATTGTAGGTACAAAGTGATTTTTTAAAAAGTCAATTGCAGCAAGCCTGGAAAAAAAGCTATTCCGTCTGCAGTCAGCTGTAATGAGCTTTGAATGACATTTATCTGTATGTCAAACTGTGACAGTTCAGGTAGTTAAAAATTTTGGCACAACAAAATGTGAAAATGAACAAGTATTTAGTTGCAACTGATTTGTAATTTATTAAGGTAAGTAAATTACAGGTTTTTCGTCAAGATTTCTTTCACAGCAAGTGTTCGAAATGTCCACCCCCTTGCTCTATACACAATCTTGCTCGTTTTTGTAAACTTCGAGACACATTTTTGAGCATGTGCTGTGAGTTATTTATTTCGTTGCATTTATGAAATATTCTTGCTGTAAGCTCATCTAAATTTTGTATTGGTGTCTGATAAATTGAATTTTTCACATAGGGCCAGACAAAAAAATCCAACGTTGTTAAATCACAGGACCTGGGTGGATAAGCAACTGGAGTGTTCCGACTGATTACTCTATTGCCGAAGAATTCCTGAATAAAATTCAAGTTTTCCAGAGTACAATGAACAGGCGAGCCATCCTGCTGGAAGTACCCTTCCCGCAGCTCTTGGTCATCTAACTGATTAATGAAAGGTTGCAAAATCTCTTTGCGATACCTTAATGCATTGATTGTCCCTTGAAAGAAAATTGGTCCTACAAGTCGTCGTCGGCTAAGACCAATCCACACGCCAAGCTTTTGCGGATGAAGTGGTGTTTCTCTAAACGCATATGGATTCTCCGCAGACCAAATTCTCATATTTTGGGAGTTCACATATCCAGATAAATGAAATCATGCTTCGTCCGAAAAAAAAACACGTTGTTCAAGTCGTTGTCTTCAGGAAATGCGTTTAAAAACCATTGACAATATCGTTCTCTTAGAGGCATGTCTGCTGGTAGAATCTGATGAACTGAAGTTACTTTATATGGGAATAACTTTAAATCTGCTTTAAGAATATTCCTCGTGGTTGTGTAAGACAAATCAAAGCTTTTACCATAAATATCTTATGCTGCACTGTGAAATTCATTTTTGAATAAATAATTGAAGCTTCTTTATTTAATTATTGGCAGCTATGCTGTTACAATTTTCATATTGTCAGATTCTAAAGTTTAATATAGACGGGACAATCCCTAGGCTACTGCAATTGACTTTTTAAAAAATCACTTTGTATATAATGTATAATATTCGCAAGAGATCAATACTATCGAAGTATAGGACACGTTGTAACGACGAGAGAAGATTCTATTATAGGGTTACTCAATGAGAAAAAATACTTTGCAAACTACAAACAAAATGTAAGTATGCATCCCACTCAATGTACACCCTTCATTGATAAACAAGAAACAAGTAATAAAATGGATTAGATCGGTACTTCAAACTGTCGGGAATTCCAGGCACAGGTTATTAGCTGTTCAGCTGTGAGTTGTCGCTGATCTGTGTGCATTATTCGGAATTTCATAATCTTGTTTTGACCACTTGACGAAAATTTACAAACGCGTAACGCAAAAGGCCAAAAAAATATGCAAGTTTATGCAACTTTTGCAAAAATATGCAGCGAATACCCAAATATGCAATATATGCAATCACTAATTATGGTTAATTAACTCTTATCAGTGTAATTCGTTCACATAATTGACAATAGTCAAAGATATGCAAACATTAAAATATATGCGCTTTGCTCTTTAATAATAATCAACTGTAAAACATTATTTCTTAAAAATCGTGGTTAAAATTCGATTTACAGTTTGTGTAAGATTTGAAAATTGCCTGTATGTATTTAAAAAAAGTTAAACATTTCTAATTCATAAAAATATTTTTGATTTTTAGATTTCCATAAAAATCAATTGGTCTGGAAATGTTTTGAGGCGAAGAATTAAAAAACGTTTTCTTAATTGCAGAACTGCAACACTTGGTAACTAACATGTTTATTTTTCAGTTTAACGCATACTTACTCACACGTCTCATGCCTGTAATCAAGCTGCCACAAATTATAACATGTTTTGTAACTCTTCAGTAATATAATTTTAATATATAAAAACTCTTTATTCAAAGTAGAGCACCATGTAAATGACGCGTTTCCTAAATATATAAAAAATTGCTTTGATAAATCAGTTTACACTTTATACCAGTATTGAGCAGCGTTGCGGACAAATCCGAGTACTAGTTAAACTGTATTCCAAGTTAAACAACAATCCGTACGGTAGCACTTAGATGGATCCCCGAAAATCTGCGGTCATACGTTGCTATCCTGGTACCTCGGAGAACACGTAAAACCATTGGTCCTCCTAGGTTAGTGCGCCAAGACTCTAACTATCTTAAACAGGGTTAAAGTGGCAATCGGATGCAGAATATCCTTGGGGCATCCCCGCAAACATTTCCTACATGCACTTTTTTACCAGTGTCGAGAGTATCGTAGCATAGCCTGCAAATCTGTTTTAAATCTGCTTAACAGTTAATTTTACCTGTAAATTGAGGTTTGGTGTCAGAGACAGAAAGTAAACCTACTCATAGTTCAACTGCTAATAAATTAGAGTCTGGTTCAAATTTCAGTTGAAATAATTCAAGCATTCCTTATTAATGCGTTTGTAGAGTCTAGATTTAGAATCTTCGAAAATAAGAGATTTAAATGATTTTGTGTATATTTACTAGTAATGCATTAATTTTATAGATTGCTAATACTTCCGGAGATTTTGATCTATTTCTCATGTTTTATCGTCATTTTAACAGTTTTTAGGTACGAGCTAAGGAATCCTGAACCAACCATATTTTTTATATACCTAGTTTCACGCATTTTTAACTACTAAAATGAAATTTATTATATGTAAGCTAAAGCTATTATTCTATTATTACGAGGAGCGTCCCAGAAGTAATGAGAACGATTTCCAAAAAAAGCCTTTTAATCAAAGGACATACAATTAGAACCAATCCCGTTTAAATTAAGTTCCCTGGGACTGAACGCAACGATTCCAGCGACGCTGCCATTCTTCGTAGCAGTGCTTGAAGTTTTCATGTCACGTTTTCAACAATACCTACATGGTGTCCTTTCAAGAGAGTTCTGATTTTGGGTTACAAAGAAAGTCAGACGGTGCCAAGTCAGAGCTTTAAGGTGGGTGACGAAGGGTAGAGATATTTTTCAGGGCCAGAAGCTCCCTCACAGCCAATGATGTGTGACTCGGTGCATTATCATGGTGAAGGGTCCGCGTTTTGACAATCTCAGGACGCACACGCAAAATCCTTGCCCTTAAACCCTTCAGGGCTTGCAAAACGTAAAAACGACGCCCCTCTCCATTTCGTCCCTAACGAAAGTGACAATCAAGGGTGCATTTTTGAAACGTACCAATGCTTTGAAGGGCTCGGGCTCAACTGAGCATGGTTCGGCCGTATACTTGAGATACCCCCGCAACAACCTCCATCCCCACTTTCTTCATGCACTCCGCATGGGGGCGTAAAAAGTCACTTCCATTATTTTTGGCATGCACCTCGTATATGACATAATGCACATTTTCTGAGGTCATTAGAAGTGCCAGCTACGACATTCATTCTAATTATTATTAAATAGTATTTAAGTTTTGAGTTTCATATGGAAACTTCTTGGCACTGGAACGCAAGAACGATTCTCGATTGTAGATCCGATTTCAATCGAAATTTATTAGGGTGGAAAAGCTTAAGAAGCTTTCATACCTCAAACCGAACTGAAAACGTCTGTTTTTCATTCCAATCGACCCAAGTTGTGGCCGTTACAATGTTGTTCAGCCGAAAAAGTAATATGGAAACTTGTACGTAGTACTATATTTAATAGTTTTACCGATTTCCTCGTTCTAGTAATATTTATGATAGTACTTATATTTGGGGTAGTATCAAGGAAATTGCAAAAATCTGGTATACTTTACCTTAATGGCCCAGGTTTTTTGCAGTTAACATCTGAAATTAAATATTTAGTAATATTTGTATTGCTAAACGCGTTTTAAAAAGAAGTTTAACTCAACAATAAAAAAAGTCTTTTCTGTGGTAGGCGTTTCATTTTTTTTTTTATATCGGAACAAATAATAGCCAACAAGTGATATTAATAACCGACTCACCTACAAACGTATCCGAATATCTAAACGAATCCGTCCCTCCTATAAAATTACATCTGGGAATTTTTTGAGTGGGCCGATCTCCACATTTCCGTGTCTAGTATGCCCATGTGGGACACCAAATATGGACAAACGGATGTAAGTTAGTGGAGCCTCACGATTTTCACCATCGAAGTTATATAAATACTAGAATTTTTGGTCGGGTTAGGGTTGGAATTTTTGTAATAATCAAAATGCGGAACTGCAAACAATGCATATAAAGAGTTGAATGACCGGAACGATTTGTGACTACTGCAGTTCGTTTAGTTACAGCAAGGCAATAGCTACAGCCTATGGCGTTTGATTAATCTGTTGGGAGTCCACATGAATGAATGAGTGACTTATGTATGACAGGCAGCGGAGGCACAGAATCGAATTCAGATTAAATTGGTTTTAGGCTGGGCTTCCGGCGATGGCCACGCGGGGGTGATGGGTCGCTCTTGGAGTCGCGACCTCCGACCTCCAAGAGACAGTTGTTGCACAATAGGATATGCACTTGTCATGTTTTTAATTCTGTTTTCCGGCTAATATTGCAATTGCGTATATTAAGCGGTATGTGAAGGTTTCTTGAAAATGAGAGCACACGCCTTGCGTGAGTTTTGGGTAGGTGTAATCTACAAGAACGAGTTGTTACGTAACAGTAGCTTATGGTACCTGTTGGCGGTTTTTTTACATAGATTTACTATATACCTTTCATTAATTTAATAGTGTTGAGTAATAAAGTCGTACGCTAAGAGGTTTTCTTGCTGAAGAATGTGGGTATATTACACGTTTCTTTTTACCGACGTTTGTTCCTCAGTGTGATAAAAAGGGAGATTAGTCCCACTGCCATTCCAAGTTTGCTGCTGTCCACTGACATCTCTCGTTAATTGTTTCCTGCTGTCCACTAACATTTCTCGTTAATTGTTTCCTGCAGCCATAATCTGTATTTAAAATCTATTTGAATAATTTTTCGCAGTCATTTTTGAGATATACAACACACATAAAATATCAGATTATAAAAATTAATATACAAAGACAAGCTACAGTATTATTATAATAGTAGACACATAATATATATCATCCACCGATGCTGAGGATACCATATGAACGAATTTATTAATTAAATTTAATTATTATTAGTAAACAACTGCGAAATAAATTATTATCGAGGAAGATTTAAAGAGAAGAACGAAAAAACGGGGGTCAGTAAGTGACACCAGCGGAAGAATCCGTGAGTAATGCAAAATAAACATGTTAAAAATTTTACGAATTTTATTAACACAAAGATATAGCAAATATACGAAAAGTTGAAATACCTGCTCGAAGTCTAAAGAATCTTGAAGAGCCTCCTTACTACCATAATGTTTAGAAGACGTAAATATGTATTTAAGAAACTAAGTTGCCTTTCAATAGGAACTGATGGCCTTAAGACTCTCTAAAGTACCTTTGGTTAAGGAACACATTTGAAGATAAGTAGTTGACCAAGTCAACAATGGAAATCATTTAAATTAGACTCGAATGAATTAGAAAAAATGTTAACCTTCGTCTTACGACTCTTCAATAAAAACTGCACACTTTGCAACAAACACTACGTATGTTTCTACTCGCTAGCTATGCATAGTGAAAACTTGAACTATATTATAATAAAACTGAAGACAGCATTACATTAATTAAGTTAGACTTCTGCATCTACACAACTGATGGCACACATTTCCAATATAAGCTTTCGAGTTTGGATATAAAACAGCCGACGTAGCCGTCAAATAGCGCTACAAAAGTAGTGGAAATGGCACTGGACTGTAGATATACCATACCGGCAGTCTACAGTCCCAGACATAAGGACAAAGGCAGATACAACGAGCGAATCTGGTGGGTATCTCGCGACCTAGGATTCCGACCTACAATCTCCTGATTTGTTGGCTCTTCGCGGATTCCGTTTTTGGATTTGCTAATTAAAACTAGAGCGGGATGCCGTTTGGAAGGATCGCCAATGGGTAGGTCCAACATGGGGCTGTTTAACAGCTTGATGGGGCTGCTCTATAGCTTGACCCATATAGCTGGAACCCTGGCGCAAATTGCGCACAAGCAAAGTTGTAAAAGTGGGGATAGAGCTCATCCTCAACATGAGCTGCACGCTTGCAATATCGGTACACTCTGAGAAATAGTAGTAGTGGCCTGTGAGTTTAATTATAGCATTTTAACAACAGCCATCGTACCGCAAGAACGTTTCTATCGCCGAGTGTATTAGCCGTGTGACGTTGATCTTTTATCTGACTTCGGCAAGTTTTGTCTCGCTTCTTTGTTTACGCAGTTCCCGGCTTCAACTGAGATAGTTGATCTGTACTTGTTTGAGGTAAGCGATAAGACGGAGCGGAAATTAACTGTGAAATTAAAGCTTGTCCATATAGTTGGGGTGCAATTTAGCTGTTGTCTAAAATAGGGTCTTATGATTAGTACGGGATATACCAACACCTGTCTGGAAACTTACGAGGTAGGATTATCCTGCTGTAAGCTGAAGGAAAGTCAACGTAAGTTCTTTCCCCACACGGGGTGGGCCGCTACAGGGGTGAGTCGGATTCCACACAGAAACCCTCAGCCCCTCTTCATCTAGTAACGGGAATGTAAGGATGGGAAAGACCAGGAAATATGGATAATGGAAATTTGTGGATGATACTGTCCCAGCATTTACCTAAATGACCCAGGAAAACCCCGAGTCAGGACACACGACCAGAGGGCTCGAACCCAAGACCTCCCGAATGAAAGGTAAACGCTCTACCGCTGAGCCACCTTCCTCGGTTGTAAGCTAACCGATCCCGAAGTGATCCAAGATGGCTCTGAGGTAGTACTCAAATAGTGTGGGTAGTCTATATAAATGATTTTATTGCACAGGTTTGTACCGTGATTTACCCTTTTGGCGTTTACAGAATTCCGTTAATGAAGAGATTATTGATATTATTAGCCTACAACATCCCATTACTGGGCAGAAGCTTCCCCATATTTTTTGTCCTACTCGGTAACAATATAAGAACAAAACAGCAGAAATCAAAGTTCATCGTCATCATCATCATCATCTGACATGGAGCTGACTCGAGAGTCGATCCTGGATACGGAAAAAAATGACGGTTTATCCGAATGAAATTTTACACAATATGTATTTGAACCTTGAGCTACACTAGTTTGAAATATAATCTCTTCCTCTGTAAATGTGTGTGCTACTTTTCAAGCCAACAAAGTTCTACTCATTTTTGAAAAAACATCCATCCGCTTAGTTCACCCACTATTTTAGTCAGTTTCAGTTACTCAATCGACTTAGTCGTTTGTTACCTCATTCCAACTTTTTTTTTCCTCGGCCCAAAACAAGTGAATTTTCGCTGTTAAATCAAGGTTAAATCAAGGTTAAAATTTCTGAATAGGGTCCTCAGTGGTAAATTCAGTGCAAAGTCTAGCGCTGATATCACTTATCAGCCTATCGCAGTCCATTATTGGATGGAGGCCTTCCCTAACGATTTCCACTCTTCTCACTTACCTGTGTGTATCCATCTAGATTTTTAGATTTTTTGTGCTCGTCTCTTCATTCTATCTTTCACAAACTAGCACTTCTTTTCGTGATTATTGGTCTCCACTCCAAAATTATTTTCTTCCACCTACCACCTGCCACCTGTTACGGTGTAAATCAACCCTGTGTAAATTCCCTTATGGCCTTTTCTTTCAAATCGCCCCTATAAGCTTATCTAAAGCTAGAGACTACTGCCGACTGTATATTATGGTACATGGCTGAATTCAATCGACAGCAATAAGAATAACACCCTGACCATACCACAACGAATATGCAAAAACTTTATTGAGAAAGTTTTCACTTTAATTTGTTCGTGACCTAACGATGCCGTCTGATGCCTTCGTATTGAATCTATTGATTGTTTTAATCTAGATCCTATATATACCCAATGTACATGTTTCATCCCCAGTCTGGACATTGTCAAAAGGTTTGTCCATAAGTTTATATACACGGATGGGTCAAAAACTGAGAACCAAACTGGGCGGCTGTTGTACCCGAAGAAAACTGCTTGAAATACCACATCCCTAACTATGCTAGCTGACAGTGGCGGTTCCCCAAGTGAAGTAGGTGAAGTGCCTCTTCACCTAAAATTTTCATTCAATTGCGAATATTTATTTAAATTACATAACAAATTATTTATGGGCATTACACCTATTAGGAGTCGTTTATTTATGGCATACATACTCATAGATACAATAAGCTTAGTGAAAATAAACGTATTACATTTCTTCTGGTTCCCTTGTATTTAAAATTTAAATTTTAAATGCAGTCCGCCGAGCGTGAACACAGTGACCATAAAAAAATTTACCTACAAAACTCGTGCAATTGTGGTGAAGAGCCGGCCTCAAACGTATTTTAACTCTGCGCTTATACCTCCGTTGCCATGGTAACGCCTACGTCAATATCTATGATTGGTTCATGATGAATCGCGCAAGTGAAGAGTTCAGCCGCTGAACTGTCTGTTTTTAAACGGTTTCAACAATTTTGAATTCACATTTTTAGTATTTAATGATATTTTCTCTCTCACTTACATATTATTTGATGTGCTCCACAAGAAATCTTTGGAAATTAATTTTTGTGTTACAACATTAAATAAATCTATTGAACTATTAAAGAGGAAAAGGAATGGCGATTTCTTTGATTCACTCTTCGAGAAGACTAAGGAAATAGAAATAACACAAATCGATATTTCTAAACGCCCTAAGCGGGAATACGCTAACCTTACAAATAATGACATTAGAAGAGAATATAGAATTTTGTTTTATGAAGTACTGGATCACATTGTAATGGAAATGGAAGTAAGGTTTCAAGACGATAAGTTACAATTCATGTCTTTGGCTGACACTACGAAATTCGAACAATATGAGTCGTGTTTTCCGTCTAAAGCGTTTGAAAGTAGGTCACTTTTATGGCAAAATATTTACAAAAAGTCAGCGTTATAAAAACGAATTAAATCTTATTTATGCCGATTAAATTTACCGCAACCTACAGACCCAAGAATTACTAGAAAATCTCTATGAGAACAAAGAAATTTTTACCGAAGCCTACAAATTGTTATGCCTCATATGAACTATTCCGTCGACAAGTGCATCAGTGGAAGGAAGTTTTGCTGCCTTAAACGAATAAAAACGTACTTAAGAAATGCAGTATCTCAAGATAGGTTTTCTTCTTTGACAAATATTTCAATTCAAACAAAACTTTTATTAGAACTACTAAAAAATCAACCATTTTAGGAAGACATAATAAATAATTTTACTGCATTAAAGGATAGAAGGATATGCTTGGTCTACAAAAACTAAGTAAGTTGACATTGAATTATATTTTTTCTATTTGTTATTGTTAAGGTTATTATAATAGCATTTTTTTATTTACCCGCGAGCCACCACTGCACTAGCATATTCACAGCAAAAGTCTACAGCATCATAAAAGTCTTAGAACACATTGATGAATGTAACGAAGGCTACCAGTTCGCCATATATTCGGATTCCCTCAAGATTATACAAAGTACCAAGGACATCAACACAACCGGCCCCTTATAATAACCATCCAAGAAGAACTCCACCATCTACTATCCCAAAAAAAAAGAAATACATGGTATTCACATGGTTACCTTCACACGTGGGCATTCAAGGTAATGAAAAAGCCGATATAGCGGTAAAAGAGGCAACAACCACAACAGAAATAGCACTGTCATTAGCATCATCTGACTATAAAACACAAATTAAAAAGAAAATTAAAGAAAAATGGAAATCCAAATGGAATTTAGTTAAGAACAACAAAGTAAGGACGATAACGGAAGACTCATCCAAATGACTCTATGAAAGCACCAGAAAAGAGCAAATCATCCTATCACGTCTGAGAATTGGATACACAGCATACGCACACAAATATTTACTTCAAAAAAGTGCTTCAGTACAAAGTGACAAGTGTCAGACATTACTAACAGTGCAACATATTATTCTAAATTGCAGAAAATAAAATTTAGCAAGACAACAACACAACATACCACACACTCTAAAGGACGCCCTTGCAAATACCCCAGAGGCGATTGCTAACATATTCAAATTCATCAAAACCATTAGACTAACAAATGAAATCTAAAATAACGTCCTAGCGAGAATTATAGTAGATTCAACTACATATGTACTTAACTAACATAATACTAACATATACATATATCATGTAAATACCATAATGTACAAAATTAGCTCCGAGCCCTGCTATAAATATTGTTATTCTTGAAATAACCAATAAAAATATTAGGTAAATAGGTATTAATAACCTTTGATGTTGAAGTACTATTATTTTTCTAAATAAAAAAAGGTTTGTGCCCTTTAAAAGTATTTACTACGTAGGTCGATAAAAATTTCAATTTTTTTTTTACTTCTTCGAAGATCATATATAGTCTTCTCCATGACATTGTGTTCACGTTTAACCGCGTTAACAATCTCTCAAATCGCCACACATCGATCGTGAATCATTTTACGCACGTCCAACTTTGTTTCATCCATTTCAGCAATAACCGGCTTTCCTGAACGCAATTTATTTAAAATATACTGTGGCCATTCGTCTAGTTTTATGTAATCGATTCATTAGATAAGCCGGATTCCGATTACTCGAAGATTTCGATAAGTCGAAGTGTTCCACTCGGTATAATTTTCCATTTAAATCTTGATTTTTTAATTCTTTTAAGAAATTTAGATGCTAAATACCTAATCTGTACTTGTGGAAATATACATAATTCACTTTTTGTGAACCGTTTTTTGTACTTGTCGATGGACAATTTGACCTTAGGTTTCAGAGCTTATAAAACTGTACAGCAAACTATCATTTTTGTTAACCTCGATTTAAGGGATGTCGGAGTTTACGAAAAAAATGTCCGGTAATTATATTTGATTATTTCTTAGAACATGGAGGGTTATAAAATCGTGCTTGATAAATTTTGACTGGTCATTTAAAATAAAAATTCAGTTTCGCCTCACTTAGTTGCGATCAAGCCAAAAATTTGGGGAGTTGAAAAATATGTAAAAAGAAGAAGATATTGCAAAAAAATCAGGTTTGTGGGGTTGGCGAAACATTGACAAACAACATTGAGTGCTCAGTTTGCACTCTGAAAACAATTTTTAAATTTTAAATCGGTGTCGTGTTGTTTAGAAAAAACTAAATGTTCATGTGCACGATAGGGAAACAATATTTAATCTTTAAATATATTTTTTGGAAATATTTAGCGCCCATTTTGCACGTTTAAACCCAGTTTCAAATTTGGATTCGTTACCGCTTTCTCAAAATAAATGAATTAGTTTCGTGAAACGATATCTGATTACTCATTTTATATGGGTTTGGATTGTTTTCTAGCTACACATTTTTGATAATATGTATTTCCTTCGACAAGGAGATTTTACGGCCTAATACGTATTTGGCAACTAAAAATTAACAAGTCCATCTGCATACTTCAGTCTCCCTAGCAAAATTGTGTCGAAATCTTAAGGTAGTTTTAGAAGCTATCTTAAGGTAATTATTTTCTTCCGATTCTGTTTAAAAACAAATTTAAAAATATTTAGTTTTATTTAATATTCCCTGAACGGATTATTATGAAGACGGTTTCCATTTCCATTCGTTTTATGCTTTCTACCACAAAACAACGCAACGAAAAGCAGCTCGTTTGATGCTGACAATATTGGATGAGACAGATAACAATGAGGAAAGATCGAGCCAACTTGAAAACGACCGGCTTGCGAGGGAGAGGGATGGGAAATAAAGAGAATATAAGTAATGTTCAACAAAGCGGTCTAGTCAAGCACTTGTCACATTCTTAAAACGAAATAAGACATCCAGTTTTCTGTTTGCGGACAACACGTACTTGGCCTTTGAAGTGACTACATACCGAAGAACAAATATGATGTACAAAAACGCATCACACTTTACGATACCGCTGGTTCGTAATGAACAAGCTTCTTAGCTACGTAAACCATACGGTTTTGCCTTCAATATTTGGCTTAACCTAAAGATTTTTTTTGCGAATTCGACTCTTTTGGAGTATCACATGACGTGCCATCTTATTTAATTGTTTATAATTTCATTGTATAGTTGTCAGTGTATTGTGGTTTCCAGTTCCAAATATCCTGTTCGTTTTTATAAGTTTGATGATTTCCTTGCAGGCGAGCATCTATTTAAAAATTATAATCGGTTACGGGCCAAACGAGCTTTTTCGTCGACCCGCAGCAAGATAGGTGGAAGAAGGCCTGCAGCCTAACTCAGAGGAGTAGGGGTGGTTCACGAAAATCGTTTACGGGAGGAAATCTTTCTAGTTATGTACAGGGTATGTCGAAATTAAAGGGCGCCGCCTTCCAAATCCAGCTGATTGTAGGTCCTCGTGGAAGGCCGAGAAGCCAGCAGCTTACGGGAATCGGACTCACCTTTATTGTGCCTCCTCCTATATGTAAAGCTTGCAAAGTTCATGCACACAAAGATAAAATACACAAAAAGAAAAGATGTGATAAAATTTCAAGACAGATATAATTGAACTTCTTTTCGATTACTGACATGATACAAAAATTGCAATGATTACATTGAAAATGGTAATATTTATGGTTAAATAATACAAGATTTTGTTGGAACGTTCGAACTGAAAGAGGGTCGCCATCAGTGGCTTGCGATATTTAATTTCTTAGAACAGATCTTCGCAGTCAGTGGCGTCGGACTATACAATTTAATACAATTTATGATTATACTTTACTTAACCAAAAAAAGAAACAACAACTGGTGACTGACGGTAGCTTTACATAATATTTTAAAAAATGTTCAACACCTGAAACTTGAAAATTAAGTTCGCAAAAGTTTTCACCACACAATTAGAATTACTCGTACCTTAGTGTTGTTCGAGAGAGCAGAAAGAGAGGCACAATTGGGGTGTTCCTAAGATCTTCGGGAAGCGGGAAAAATTCGCTGGTACGCCCCTGAAGATTGGACCGCTTCTGACAGAGCTTTTTCGACGTCGAGAGAGAAGAGGCGGGAATTTCAGATGGCAATATCTCCGCCGCTGGACGGGAGGATCACTTAAAACAGCTCGAAGAACAGAACTTCCGCGGGTTTGATCGCTTTTATCCTACACAGTCGAGAAAACAATTTCGCTGAATTGTCTTTGCACAAAGCTGACACTCTGCTAATATTTTTAATCCGACGCAAGTTGAAGATGCTTTTGCCTAACGCAAAAAACGAAACGATAACTCAATTAGCAGAAGAGCTGCGACACAACCCGGTATTCAAAAGAAAACACGTCAGTTCACTCCCAAAGCGTAGCGTCCACTCACATCCCTTAATTTGTCAACGGTCCCCGAAGATGGTATCGGGTAATCGGGCCAAGCAAGATGTTAAATTCGACTGAAGAGGAAACGCAACGCGAATATGCATCGGCCAACAAATATTACACTACATTGCAATAATTTTTGGAATTCTGGAACAATTCAACACGTAAATTCCCAGAAAACGTCCAGGGCCAAGCGCGTAGACAAAACAGCAATCGGCAATTCTGCATGATAACATAAAAAAGGTCCACACCAAACTGTATTTGGAAAATAATAATATAGTAATCGGCTACAAAGCGGTAATTAAAATATGAGTTTAATTCAGATGAAGTGGCAAAATCAAATGAACATAACAAATCATGTAGTTAGGCGCTCGATAAAGCAATTAATAACGTATATAAATATTTTTCTCTGCGTAATATACTTGAGTTCGAATATGTATATGTGTTTTTAATTATTATTTTGTAAGCTAGGCTCGTTTTTACCTACATAGTGCGAACCTAATGACAGTAGTCACCCTACGAAGTCCTTGCTTATACTAATTTTGAATATGGGCTTTTGGTATAAAGTAATGTCAATAAAGCCTGTTTGTAAATTGTAGATGTTTATTTTGAATGCTATAAAAGTATAAACTTCGTGATTTTGCTAGTCGTCATAGCGCAAGGAGTGAATTTTAAAGTTTGTTGTAAATTAGTGAAAATTCCAATAGATAGTTATAAAATATTGAAACGGTATATCTTAAGTCGTGTTTGTATGGTTTAAAGGTTTCAAACATTGAAGTGAGGATATTTAAGATGTCGCTAAAACCGGGCATCCGTCGATCTCCGGAAATGCAGATTCGGTCGCAAGAGTTTGTGAAACTGCGGCAAAAGATCACCAAAGCGCCCTTTGAACCATGGCAGATTAATTAACATCAATTAGTAAACCATTCGACAAAATTACTATTGTCTCGCACAGTCTTAACGGATGAGCAAAAGCAGAGAATAGTTGCATCGTTCGCAGACTTCTTTTAAAATTGTCGCAATCATGCACATATCATTAATAAGCAGCATTTTATTACACGACTTGGTGAAACGACTACAGTCAGGCGACCAGATCGTCCGTGTAAACAGCATTTTAACTACGTTAAAACGACTTATGGTTGTTCAACTGAAAGTTCACATTCATCTACTTTTGGATGATCGACGGGATAGTTTCTACTGCAGCTGATAGTGATAGTGCGTATCGGAAATTAAGGTTAATATTAGTATTGGTTAAGAAACACAGCCAATGAATCGAAAGTATGTCCCTTATGTAAAAATCTCAGTGTTATTTCTAACTGGTAAAGACTCGTAACTTTGTATTTTGTTTTGAAATTAAAGGCTCCCCCCTTCCTCTAGCAAAATTTTAAATAGTTTTTCTGTCTTTCTTAAATATTTTCTATACATCTCACCATCTTCCAACGGTAGTTCTATTATTATTATTTCTGAGGCTCTGAGGCTTCTTCGCACCCTGTCTTTAATTCACGAATTCCGTTTTATTCCGTTCGTTTTTCGAGTAAGCATTTCTTTTAATGCATTCAACAAACATATTGCAATATTTCAAGTTGTTCGTTTAATTTATTTATTACGCCTCACTTCTGCCATCTTGAACAACTAAAATGTAGAACTGTTAAACCATTAAAGTAAACCTTTTTCGTTGACCAGTTGTGTCGCCCTACTTGGTCGCCCGACTGAAAGTCGCTTAATGTAAACGCTACTTTTACTACATTGTCACTGGTAGTGTGTTAAGGGTGTTTCAGTATGCGCTCCTAAGAAGAAACGCCAAAGCATGCAGTGGATTTGAAAATTATCATCACCAAGACCAAAATGTTTCATTTGCAGAAATCTAGAATAAAACCATATTTACTACCTTTTTCGATAATCAGGGTGAGATTCATAAAGGACTATTATAACCAGAAAATAGTGCCTTCTACCTTGATGTATTGAAGAAATTATTGCAGCGCGTTTCTTGAGTTTAGAGAAAAGGATAGTTAGTTCTTGCTGCATGATAATGCAACTGCAATTTCGTGAAAGGAAACAATAGAGATATTCTCAGATATTAAAAAAATTTAACCGCTAAATTGAAAGCAGTTTCTTCAGACGCTTTTGTGGACTGTTTTCAAAATTTTTTAGAATGTTGCAGCTAGTGTATTAAAGTATTAAAGTAAATGGAGATTATTTTGCAGAAATATTAAACAGTTTTTCATGTTACTTAGAGCGCATTACTTTTTACTGCTAGTCCAGTAATTAAATAGCAAAACCTCATAGGTAGATGACCTTATGACGAAGATTTGGTGTTTATTGCATTAGCCGTACATAGGTTTAATTAGAGCACCGTCCTAAGGACTATGCTGCATGCGTACCACCAAACAAGATAACTAAAATTACATATTTTTGGAAATTCTCAAATTTACGCAGTTACGTAAACAATTCAAAAATCAAAGAAATTGGTCGCTGTAATTATTTATATATTGTTACGTTCGTAATATGTAATTACGTTTTAGACTACAATTACTTGGATGGTAAAACTAATGAACTAAAATTACAAAAAAAAAAACAGTAGTATTGATGAGATCATTCAGTTTTGCTTAATGTTGTAAATGCCAAGATACATAGGCTTTGTACGGTACATACGAGTTACATACTTTATTTTTCTTCCAGTGCTGACTGTAGTACATTTCTGCATTTGAAGATGTTCAAAATTTAAAATCTGTTTCTGGGTAATGCTACATAGGTTCTGAAGTCTTTAAAAATTCCCAGAGCACATCGAAAACAGTTTGCTGGACCGTTCTAGTCATGGCATATAAAGCGCGTTTGCAGAATACACGCTGAAAATTTTAAAATTTTGTAAACTTTTTGTTGATGACCTAGGGCTATTCAGAATCCGTCGGTTAAGTTTTTTTTTTACCTACATAACTGTTAATACTCTGAACTTTTCAATATTTGGCCTTGCATATTTTTCAGAAGACGTGTGCTAGAGGTTAGCGCGTTACACTTCTACGCTGAAGGTCCTGGGTTCTATTCCCGGTACCGGAACATCAGATTTTTAACGGCCGTTCTCCCTCTCAAGGTAATGGCAAACCAGCGAGGTATTTTGCCTAGTAAATCTTCTCTGGAATAGAAGTGTTTACACTTCCCGTGGTTCGGAGCCCACGTTAAGCTGTAGGTCCTCTATGCCTGTGGCACTGTAAACTCCCAACACAGGCATAGGAGAGAAGATCGTTAAGTCTCGTAAGAGATAAAGCACCCGAAGAAGAAGAATAGGTTCCAGTTTTTTTTTTTTTGTACAAAAACAGTCCAGAGATGAATGTGTAACGGAAACAGCGAGGTCGGTAGTCTTTTCAAAGGTAAAGGTATTCAAAAAAT
>JABXWE010004525.1:0-64748 GCA_014611495.1 Limonius californicus | reverse complement strand
ATCCGAATAATGTATTTACATACGCTGTTTTGACACAAGAGAGAATGTTTGGATTGAAATCAATTTTCTTTGCCAAATTTTGTAAAATGAAGTGTCCCATCTCTCCTCGTTTACTATTAGGAGAATATAACTTGCATACCGGTTCAATAATATAAACTGCTAAATATGAACAAAGAAGAAGTAGATTATTTACAATTTTGTGTGCATATATCTACAATTGACAAAATGTGTGTAAATTAGTGTTTCAGTCTTTTTACAAATATACATTTGTCTCCAAAAATTAAATTTTATTATATATTACAACTTCACGTAAATATGGGTAAATTTTGAGAGAAACAAATACTGAAGAACGTTGAGAAACCTTCGAAGTCATTGTTATACATATCCAATTTGTTTGTATTACTACAAAGTAAATTCTTAAAATGATAGCCAAATAATTATGCTTTTAGCAGTAGGAATTCTTTCTTTATTAATTCTACTATAGCTGAAAGATTTTCAACGTCATATTCTAATTAAATGTAACATAATTATATGTTATTTCAAACGTACTATTTTCCGTAATTCTTCCTAAACAAAATTAATTTTTGTTGGGTTTAAGGTTCTGAAAATTATAGCCGTTTAATATTATAAATAGAAACAATAAGAAAAATCGTTCTTATTTCTTATTTTGATGGTTAAACAACACTACATTACCACATTTATGAAAATGAAGTGTCCCAACTTACCCCGGCTAGTATTAGGAGAACATAACATGTATGCTGTTGATGGCATGTACTTGTCAATAATAACCCTCACCTTGATGTAATTTGTGATTCCCCACAAATAACTTAGATAATACGAAATCAACAAATGTTTATTTTTTATAAGTAATTTTAAACAATCTGTCTCCGAAAGTTTAAATTTAATTAAGTCAAAGATATTATTTGAAAAAGACTAATTGGTTTGAAAAGTGGGAAAGTTTTAATTTCTTATTTAGCAGTTTTGTGTGTCACGGAAACACGACTCTAGTTATCTAGGATTTATGGACTTCTAAAGATCCCAGTGGCGGCTCGTGAGTTAAGAAAGAGGGTGGGCACAAGAAAAAACTTACCTATTTTTTTGTACATAAAATCCATTCTCCTATTTTTCATGCTGGAAAAGACGTCTATGACTTTGTTGTCAAAATCCGGGATAGACTGGAGGAACTTCTTTTCTATTGATTGGAACGCCAATGCGTTCAGTCGATCTTTTTGCACACAATTAACTTTCATCATTGAAAAAACGTCACTTTCGTCTTTGAATTCAAACGCGCGGTTGCGCGAAAACAGCGCTCCAAAGTCCAAATTCAAACGTTGACTGCAAATCGGGAACAATGTGCTCGGTGCCCTATTCGCCTGGTATATCGCCCTTGTGCCCTTTAGTACAAGCCGCCACTGAAAGATCCACCAGGAAGGCACACCCATAAAACCTATAGTAAGCGCCGTCAACTCTCTCCTCCCCCACTCAAAAGCTAGTCCGATATTTGGCTCAAATGTTGGAACAACTGAACGAGGAAACATCATACCACCTACTGCACTCAAAAAATTTCGTGGATAAAATAACGAACATCAAACTCACAGAAACGACTTACTAGTGAGCTTTGACGTAGTCTCGATGTTCACTTAAGTCTTTCCCCAATATATACATACAACACTTTGAACACAAGCTCTGGAGGCAGCCATTTTGAAACCAAGTTTGTGATTCCTCTATGTAGATGACACTTTTGATAAGTGACCTCATACGCTCATCCCTGGACAACTTCCTAGTCCACTTAAACTAGATCCACTACAACATTCAATTTGCTGTGGTTAAAGAAGTCGAAGTCGAAGAAAACGACACCCTTCCCTTCCTGGATGTCTCAGTAAACCGAAAACCCGATTACACGATGGGACAGTGTGTACAGGAAATCAACACACACGGATTGATACCTTAATGGCAGCTCACATCATCACCCTCTACAAAAGGCAGCACAGCTGAACACCCTGGCCAAACGTGCAATCCGCATATCCGACACCGAGAGTCTACCGAGAGTAGAAATCTCCCTCTGTATGTCTTTCCTCTCAACAAATGATTACAAACCCAAAGAAATTCAAATAGCAATCAGCAAAGCAAAAGAACTACAGGGTACCAAGGAAAAGAAAGATTATATATCTAAGGCATTTGTTCCTTATGTTTAAGGCACTACAACCAAAACAGCACGCTTATTACAGAGGAATAAAATAAACGTAGTGGTCAAACCGCACTCCAGTCTACGTCAACAATATAGATCCCCCAACATCTCAGCTGCAGTGACAAGGAGTATACAGAATTCTCTGCCCGTGTGGAGAATGCTACATTGGAGAAATCGGACGCACAGTAGAACTTCGAAAACCGGAACACATCAGCGATTGCAGACATCGTCGAACTACACTATCTGCTACGGCATAACACGTTACAACCACAGGCTACAAGATAAACTTTGAAGAAATAAGAATTATCGCACGGGTACAACACTGAACCCAACGCCTTATAAGGGAAGTTGTAAAAAAAGAAAAACACTGACAGAATTTCAATCGAGAAGAGGGTCTTCTTACTCTAAGTAACCTTTGGAAAAAAGCACTAAAACAACACAATTACAGCCGAAGAATAAGCACCACCGTAGACAACAAGCATGGGCATAACCATCCAACCGACACTAACTAATAGAAACCCAGCACACAAACCACAGCTCCTCCGCCAGTCAACCATGGCTAAGAGAAACCCTATAAATACCTGATCCGACAGTCCAGCACTCATTATGCTTTAAAAGTGCTACCTGCGACGGTTAGTGGAACGTCAGCAATATTCAATTCCACAACGACGTGGTGTGAGCGCGAAGAGATGACTTCATTAGACAAACCGCGGAAGCGTGACATTTCACTTTAAGGTTCAAGTTTTAGCTTCTAATATGCACTTCTACGTATCAAAGTCAGCAAACCCTGAAAATGAAAATTTGGCTATAAGGAAATTTCGTTACATGGAAATAACACATTTTGGTAAATCTAATTTTAAAGTTTTTACATATCTAGTAATGTCTTTCCTTTCTGAACCGTGATCAATTTCCCGCAATTCATTGAATTTTTCAATAATGGTTAAATACCTTGGCTTTGCCATTTTTCGTACTACAGTACCTATAGAACCGTCCACTCTCAAAACGGAAGTTAAAATAAAGATTTTCAATGCAATGTTTCAATTTTAAATGCAAATTGAGTTTTAATCTTTTCTAAAGAGCTAGAACACTCTTTTAGGTAAATGTTGCAAAATCCATTTGAAATAGTAACAATGTAGTGAATGAATAAAACTGGAACTAGAAGGTCTTTTAATCTTTAATAAAGTTCAATCTTTCCTAGGACTCTCATTTAGAGAAATTTTTGAAAATGCCTTCAAAAAGTAAGAATATGAAGATGAACCAGCTGTATAAAGCCTTTGAATGCCAATTTAGTGTAATTTTAGTGTTTTTGAGTAGAATGAATTTTGAGAAACTAGCTGTAGTTAAGATGGCTGGTTGAAACCATTTTTTGCAAGACCGGCTCTATGTAATGCTAAGAGCTTGCATAGGGGACGCCGGGTATAAAGTACATAGAAAAACGCTCGTAGTAACTTGTTTTTACACTTAATTTAATGATCACACATTAACGTTTACATATTATGTGAAAAAACCAAGAACAAACAAAACACAGGCAATTTAGCGAAAACACAGCTCGCCATGCTCTTACCCACATGAGAGACACACATAAGATGGCGCTCAACAAAAAAAGGAGAGGGAGGCGGCAACGCCAAGGATGCGCATCTCCCTAGCAGGAAATATGAAAACGGCGCGAACATTTAAATGACAATACTTAACATTTAGTTCTTCTTAGAACTGACATTCAGACAAATTAGAGAAACCCTTTTGAAGGGTCTGCATATTTTTAAAAATGTGTCTACCTCTCTACAGCATTCATTCAATAAATGATTGTATTTTTAAATGCGGCCCCTTTGAAGATGGGTAAATTTTGTAGTGCTGCTAAGAAAGCTAAGAAATATATAGTCCTATATATAGTTCTTGGTAACACATACATTTACCTAGCAAATTATATTTTAGTTTGTTTAGTTTCATTATATAGACATTTTATTTCGATATTTAGAAACTGTTTTACATGTATTTCTTAAGGGCAGCGTATAGCTGGGAGAAATTAGCCATATAGACGTTCATTATATGGAAGTTTGACTATATTTAAATTTACCTATAAAAAATTTAAATTTTAGACTGTAGAAATGTAAATAATTTTACTTCGTTTTCAGCGCTGGCACTGACGAATTCCTCCAATGTTACTAAAATGAAGTGTTCCATTTTACCCCTGTCGGTAACAGGAGAACATAAAATGAATGCAAGTTATTACACAGGTTGAAAATCAAGACATAGAGGTATATCTATTATGTGTCAAAAGCGTATCCAGCTCAAAACAAAAAGGGGGCAGCTTCCTGCGTTCAACTTTTTTCATTGGCGAAGGGGGTCCATAGGGGGGGGGGCATGCAATAGTACATTATTACTAAAACAAACAGTATTTATTAATAAAATTAATTTTTGAACAGTAGTTTGCGAGGATTAGTACAAATTTTCTAACTACAGTTTCCACTAATAGTTCCTTGTTTGCGAAAACCCACTGACGATGTATGCTTAGCATGACTAACCCATTTAACCTATTTTCACCAATAGTGCTTCTAAGCCATGTTTTAATTAGGCGAAAGAAGCTGAATGAACGCTCCTATAGTGCATTTTGTGCAGGGCCTTTCTAATGGTTGGAAAAAATAATTCGCTCTTTTTTAAAACTTCGATGATATCTGGCGCTTCTTCAACTTCATTCCATATTTTGAACCACAATTCCCTTTCTCCTTCGATGAATTCCAAACTGTAAAAAGTTGCACAAGATGAAGTACTTTCATTCCATTCCTCCAATGAAACGTCTCTCATGTTACTCGGATGGAAATCTGTCAATGAAAATGCAGGCGATTTGTCTGCAGAAAATCCGATGGAATCCAAGTAAGGAATTATTCGAGACCTTCTCCAAAATTCGGATGGAGAGTTGCTTCTATGCATTTGTCGGCCAGCAACGCGAGTGGCGGTTATATCAACATTCAAATGCTTTGCAATGTCATCTGTTTCTTTCAAAACGTCAGCTGTGACGTTCTCCGCATCTTCCCGATGCTCTTTTAGCATGACGAGAATAGTGTGAATGTGCTGATTAGCTATGTCAAGTGCCTTCAATTGAAGTGTATTTGCTGTGGATTCCAGTATAGAGGAATACTTCGCAATTAATGCTACTGACACAACAAATGAAGATCTGCACGTCGCTGCATACATTTGATATGCATTTTTTCTTGTTGCTGCATTACTCTCTTTGGCTAATGTAATGCTTAAACAATATCGACGAAGTGATCTTTAAAAAACACGGATGCTCTTGTACTTCTTTGACCATCAAGTCTCACACAGTTTAGGAATTCTCGCAATAAGCTTGCGTCGTAAAATGGATTCGCGAAAAAATATGATTATCTCTTTGATAGTTCCAACGCAGTTTCGAATTTCATGGATAATGTTTAAGTCGTTCACGGCAACTTTTAGCTTGTACGAGGAGCAATGGAAATACAAGGCTTTATTGTACTTTTGCATCAAAATTGCCTGCACACCAGCTTGGAAGGGGGGGCGGTAGCTGCCCCACCCCTTGCCGCCTCTCTGGATACGCCCTTGTTATGTTACCTAATTTACCTTAATTATATTTGATTATGAAAAAAGCATTCTTGAATCGTAATCAAGGGAATCCTAACGCTTGACAACCCAAACTTCACTTTTTACATCGATAAGCCAACATACTCGTTCCCTGTCTGCCACGGGGCTTATCTACCTGAACAATGGAGAAGTGAACTGCAGCCAATGTGAAAGACAATACGTATAATATACGATAAAGTAAATTGATAAAGCAGAGTGCTAATTGTGAGAAAATCAGATAATTTTTGACATTTGAGATTAGGGTTGTGTGCATTATATTCTTAAAGGATGGTAGTTTGTAACAGGGTGAAACAATTACACTAAATTAGTTACACATATGTCGTAAAAGTAGCTAATTGTACGGTATTTTTGCACTACTTTTGGCAATGTTTTATCAGGAGTTTTTATAATTTATTTTAATCTTTGACATGTTGCTACCAGTTAAACATTCCGTAAATGGAAAGGTCGCCTAGTAATGTAACTACAACGACAATAGAAAACGCTTTTCTTATTTTATAGCTGATTTTAAGTCACTTTAGTAGCCCCTTAAATTCTATAATAAATTTTCATCGGTTATAGAAACCTGAACCTTGGATCGTTACAAAGAAATCTGTAGTTTCTGGTTTCAACCTTGACATTCAACTTCTTTCTGTTATTAAACTATTTGTACAACAGGAACTAACAAACAACATCACTATTAGAAATGCAAATATTCTATATTTCCTACCTGCCAATATTAATTGACTAATTTAAAACAGTGCAAAAAGTCCAGTTGATTTAGCATAAAAATTGTATATTTTGCAATGCTACCTTGTGTAGAACTGTCATGAAATTTAGTGAAATGAAGTGTCTGATCTTACCCCGATCGATATTGGGAGAACATAATGTAGTAATATTGTATATGTCATAATCCATGAATCAGTAGTTCATTCAGTTCAGTTTAGGTGAATTAAACGTTTCATGCGCTACATTTCTGGGTTGATATTAAATTTAAAAACCTACTTAGCAAACTTCAAAACATTGTTATAAAATAAACTGATAGTTTACCAAAGTTTTTTTTTTTATACTAAATTTCTCTTGCCTGGTTGGTTTGACTTCTCTTCTCAGACTCCCTGCCATCCACAGCGGCATCACATTTACCCCAAGTACGACCAGGAGAACATCACATTCAGATAGTTACAATTCATGTGCTGTGAAAAATATTATTCTCCTTTAACTTGCAAATGGAAATATATTTCTAACACGGCATTTTTGCAGTTGTCGGTGCAATATTTCTCTTGGTATTTTGTAATTAAATCTAAGCGCTCTGCTGCTAAGTGAATAGATTCAAACATCGTTTTCCATGAGAAATGTGAAGCAAATTACAGTACAAAGTATTACTGTTATGTTTTAATGTACCGGCCGATCTATGCAGGAGGCCCTTCCTAAATTACCGGGTGACCACGAGATAAGGTAACAGCATGTAATTTTTTTGTTTTTAAACCTATCATTTTGAAATTTTATACTAAGACATAACCTCTAAGTGCGCAATAATAAATAATATCCGTTAGTCATGCACTAATTTTATTTGTTCTTTCTATTTTAAAAATAAGCAGGTACGTTATTGGTATTACACAAAAGCAAACAAAATGACAATTGGGAAAACGTAATAAAACTGAAGTAAGTGGATTAAAAGAAACAATTTGTGGTCGCTTAGATATTGAAAGGTCTTTTTTATTATACCTGAATCATAATCTCTGTTTTCGAACCTAAAAAGCGTGCAAAAAAGGACTTTTAAAAAACTAGTGCTTTAAAGCTGCCTAGGTAACAAGAAATTCACTTGCTGGCCATCCAGTTGAATAATTTTTCCTATTCCTTGCAATGCGCATGTTTAGATTTCTCGGGGATTAATCGCTGTTCAGCTTGTTCGGCTAACATTCTAATCTCGAATAAAATATCTCTCGTTTTCGTTCATTTTGTAATTCACGAACACAAAGTCGAAACAAACTTCACAAATTAATAAATTTATAATAAATATACAAAGCCACGAAACAACAACAATTGATAACCGTTTCTATATCGACGATTAATGACAGATTACTTCGAAAAAGGGATTTCAATTTTCTTTTTCTTTTGTTGTAATTTTCAGATTATAGTGCAGGTATAATAAAAAATACCGCTTAATACACGTGTATAAGAACATTTAAAGCAGTGCTCCGGTAAAAGGCACTCGGCTTCGCGTTGTGCTTTTAAACCCGTCGGGGATGCTTTAAAGGCTTGCTTATACACTTGTATTATAATACACTATTTTATTATATCTGAATCATAATCTCTGTTTTTGAAACTAAAAAGCGTGCAAAATCGGGCTTTTAAAACACTAGTGCTTTAAAGTTGCCTAGGTATCAAGAAATTCACTTGCTGGCCATCCAGTTGGATACTTTTTCGCCTTTATTGCAATACGCATATTTAGATTTCTCGGGGATTAATCGCTGTTCAGGTTGTTCGGCTGACATTCTAATCTCGAATAAAATATCCTCGGTTTCGTTCATTTTGTAATTTACGAACACAAAGTCGAAACAAACTTCACAAATTAATAAATTTATAATAAATATACAAAGCAACGAAACAACAACAATTGATAACCGTGTCTATATCGACGATTAATGACAGATTACTTCGAAAAGGGATTTCAATTTCCTTTTTTACACATTACAATGTTTCACAACAGATATGGTATATTATATAATAAAAAAAGTATTATTGTAAGCATTTCTGGTTGTATAACATATTTATTTATCCATTCTCAAATTTTCCTGAATACGTTCTTGGTCGCTTACCTGCAACAACCCTAACACTTGCAGCTTATCTTTAAATCTTTTAAAAATTATATCACAACTTCAAGAAACAATACTTGCACATCTTGTTGATGCGGAATTTTTCACAAGCTTTCCTAAAAATAATTTTTATATAATGTTTTCATGAGTATTCACGAAGATTCTACCTTTCTGGCATCATTTCATGGCTTAATTTTTGAAATCAAATAGAATTTTGGTTTGCAATAAATAAACCACAAAAATTAGTTACATAATTTAATTAAAACGCAAAACGATTTTATTGGCATGCATAACTTAAATAAATAATTAGTGGATTGTTGAATGTTGCCAGTACTTATTTAATGAATGGTAATGAAACCATTAATGTCAAGTAATTAATCTACCTTTTATAGCATGGTTACTTGATAGCAGTGTAGTAAGTTATGTCAAAATCTAAACAAATAGTCACCTTTTCAAAATAATTTTATGGTGACGTTGTAGCTGTTCGATGACATTATTCCACGCTAAATAAACTTACCATTTTGATTTCCATATTGTAATTTGTAACAAAGCAAAAACAGAAAGAGAGAGTAGGCAGTAAATTAATTATTATTCTTATTGTCAAGCAGTGCAGTAATAAATGGTTGCAAAATCGAGTGAAGCTTAGTTCTCTGAAGGGGAGTTCAAAAACCTTCAAGTGGGTCAGGATCAACAACACTGCTTTTGTATTTGCTTTCGATTACTTTAATGAGATTTAGACCTATGTTTTTCGCTTTGTTTGTAACTGATATTTATCAGCTTTCACAATCATCCAAATACTAATTAGCATACTTATTAATTAACGTCACAAGCTTCAAATTTCAGAAAAACTTCAGTGTGCTGTTTCTCTCACATTGCATTATTATTTCTCTTGGAGAGGCTTCAGCTTGTTTTTTCCTTTTTTCATTATTAAATGTAAAATCTGCGAGACTAGAAATTTATGGCGGAAACGCGATGAATAAAAAGGAGACCTAGTGGAAGATATTTATGGATTCAAAGGTTTTCATTTTCCACTAACGTAAAACTGAAAACATTTATCATCGTTACGGCGAAAAGTCGCTTGCCTGCCCATTACAGAAATTACTTTTCTCAATTTTCAATATGAACGAAAATTGTGCTTTTGTTGCAACTTATAATGTATTGACTTCACTACACCTACCTGTTCATTGCACTTTTGTAAGTCTTTACTGTGTCCTTCGAGTAATGCAAATTGCTATTTAGTAATTTAAATTCCCAATCCATTTATTATTCAGTATTTAACACGGCAGTAGAATTTTTTATTAATTGCTATGCAGGTATATCGTTTGCATAAAAATTTATAAAATATTGAAGTTGTAGGTAGATATTACCGACCCACTACTCACCGTAAGTAATTATAATTGTACAAAATAATGCACCTCCTTAAAGTGAACATAAAATATTCATAGAATAGATACGAGGATTGTTCAATAGAAACACGTTTGGAGGCTGTAACAAAATTTTTATAATCTCAATTTCAAAAAATCTCCATTAACATTATGATATGATTCCCACTATCATACTAATCTGTAGACTCCTTGCTGGTAAAATTCTTGCGATTGTTGATATAACCATTCTCTAACGACCGTCTGCACTTCATCGTCCGAAGTAAATCTCTGTTCCTTTAGCGATTGTTTTAACGGGCCAAAGACATGAAAATTCCATAGGGATGAACAACTAGGGTTACATGGGGGCGAGGATTATCATGCAAAAGAATGATACCGTTTGTGGGTTTACCGCGACGTTTACTTTTGATGCTGACACGTAAACGTTGTAAGGTGTCCGCGTATCGTTCAGCATTGATGTTGACACCAGGCTCTCTAAAATCCAACAGTAATACACCTTGATAATCTAAAAATACAGTTAATATTACTTTTCCTTCTGAAAAGCTTCTACTGCATGCTTCGACGCTTCAATTCTGGTTCATAGTGATAGCACCAAGATTCATCACCGGTAACGATCCGGTGTAAAAATTTATTGTCTTCTTCTTGGTATTGCATCAAATACTGTACAAGTTTGGTTTAGCACTGAACGAAACTTCTTTTGGTCATCAGTATGCAGCAGTGGAATCCACTCAGCAGCAACTTTGTGACAACCAAGACTATGAATAATGGAATAAACACTTCCTATACTGATGCTCATCATTTCTTCTTCTTCTTCTTCCTTATTTGTAGGACTTTGTCCTGTTCTATTATCAAGGATTTGGTGGCGATTCCATTGAGGATGATCCCCAACTTTGGATCCATCTTTGTTGCGGCCGTCCCGGTTGTCTTCTTCCTGGTGGTTTATTGTCCATGCAGATCTTAACTATAGCACATCGCCTTCTACTGAATGGGAAAACTTCCAGCAAGGTGAATAAGTTAAAAATCCAGCGCTCTATCGATAATGAGAATGATGCTCTCAACGCACAAGGCAGCAAGGCTAGATGAAATCCGAACAGAACAAATAAAACATTTTGGGACACTTACTGTGGCATGGCTCACAGGCTTGCTAAACAACTGCGTATCTTTGTAATTTATCTTCACTATCCTATATTACTGGATATGAAAGAAAAGGTAAAGAACCTACAACTACACATAAAGACATTACATAGAGGACGAAGCGGAAGAAAAAGACGAAACATGAATTCATAAAATAATAAGCGTGTGTGATAGGATGCAAGTGTTAATAGAACCGAAACTACAAATTAACTTCTCCAGAAGACTGGGGAAAAATGAAGAGGGCAAACCCAGACCTATACTGATGTAGTTAACAACAGAAACAAAAAAATACGAGATCCCGAGAAAGAGCCATAAACTGAAAAACACAATTATGGTTATATCAGAGGTGTATAAAGAAGAAGAACTGGAAAAGAGGAAAACGCTTAAGAAACAGCTAATACAGGCAATGGAAAAAGGACTGAATACAAAATTAAGAGGAACAGAACTCGTGATAACCGAAGCAATACAAACTGAAGAATATCTAGGAGCGCAAGCTCAGCAGGAGAAAGAAAACATAGACAAAGCAACAAAAGTCAGAACAGCGAGCCGAAGATCACCAGAAAACGAAGGAAACAGCAACCACAAAAGAACTAACCCAGAAAGGGCAGAAATAAAGAAGAGCACCGAAGAACAAGAAGCTAAGAAAGGGAACTCAAAAGATACAAGCGAAAAAAGAAAGAAAGAGAAACTGATCCAACAGCTACTACCACAAATCACTCAAAAATCCCAGGAACAGGGCCAATCGAAGGATCACATACAAAAAGCATAGCAACCAATAAACCCAGCAGCCCCAATGATGACGACAGAAGCAAAGCCTATGGACAACGACAAAGTATATCAAAAAACAGAAAACAATTATTCAAGAAAGCCAGGACACATAAATATTTATAATGGAAACAGTAGAGGAATGATCCACCTCAGAAAATGGATCGTACATCTTCCCCAGCCTGGGAGAATCCTAAGGATTGTAAGGCTTGATGATGATGATGATGATCCTGGATTATTACCATGTCATCGGCATATAATATTACATTTATATCATTCTGCAGTTGTATTTCTGGATCTGCATTTAATTTCATTGTCGAATAACGTCGTCTACGTATATATTATAAATATTAACGGTGAAATACAACACCCTTGCCTTATTCCTTTATCAGTATTGATACCTAGAGATGTTTTACCTTCTATATTGATGCTAGTGGCTTGATATAGACTTCTTATAGCTTGTATAGCTTGTTGGTGATGTGGGTAACCTCTTCTTTCCATTATTTCCCAGAACTTATATCTGTTTACGTTATCAAATGCCTTTTTGAGATATATGAAGGCCATATGTGTTTCCAAATTGTGTTATCTTCTTTTCTCTATTATCTGTTTCATCGTAAAAACCACATCAGTGCAGGAGCGACCCTTTTTAAATCCCATTTGTTCCTCTAAGAGTAGGTTATCTGATGTAGTTCTTAGCCTTCTGTTTAGTATTGTGGCGTACGTATACTTTATGCATAGAGTTTAGCAAGCTTATCCCTCTGTGATTATCAGTTTTATTTTGATCTTCTTTCTTAAATAGTGAAATAACTTTTGATTTTTACCAGTTGTTTGGAACAGTTCTTTGTTTCCAACACATATTAAACATGTGTAGCATTTTTAGTTGTAACAACGAACCTCCATATTTCAGAAGTTCCATATTTATATCATCAGGACCTGCTGCTTTCCTGTTCTTCATCTTCCTCATAGTTTCTACAGTCGTTTGCATTTCTATATTGTCTACTGAGGATTCTTCTATATGTGTTATTCTTTCGGTAGGATTCTCAGCCGGTATGTCTCTATCAAACCAGAGCGTTTCATAATGTTTGATCCATTATTCTTCTATTTTCCAAACTCTCACCCTCATGTCTTCCCTAGCGTCTTGATTTAGCTTTTTCATAACTTTATATGCAATGTGCTATCGTCCATGGATATCATTTTCATGAACTAAAAAAAAATAGAAAGTATAGGAATAAGATATTCCTAGATATCTTTAGCAATTCTCTCTATCTAACTTTAGGTATTCGAATATTGGACGTAAGCCTCCTCCATGCCTCTCCACTGGATTCTATTTCTCGCTGTTTGTATCCATCCTAGGCCTGCCACTTTCTTGATATCATCGACCCATCGTTTTTGGGGCCTTCCTCTTCCTCTTTTTCCAATCCATGATCTCCTTTTGTTAATGACGTGGTTCCATCTGTTATCTGATAGTCTCTCATTGTGTCTAGCCCATTTCCACTCACTAAGTGGGGCCATCCGTTCTACGACGTCTGTGACCCTTGTTTTCGATGTTATGTATTCATTAGTCTTTCGATCTTTCAGAGTTATCCCAAGCATTGCTCGTTCCATTGAACGCTGGGTTGTTCTTATCTTTTCCACATTGCTTTTTGTGAAGGTCCATGCCTGAACACTGTATGTTAAAACCGGCAATATACACTTATCAAATACTCTAGTTTTCAAATATTGGGGTATTGATCTGTTTTTTAAAATAAAACTTAAACGTCCGAAAGCTGCCCATGCCAATCTTGTTCTTCTGCTTACTTCCACAGTCTGGTTTTCTTTAGTTAACCTAATTTCTTGTCCTAAATATATGTAACTTTGTACCTGTTCTACTAGGTACGTCCTTTCCTAACGTTATTTCTCTATTTTCTTCTGTGTTGGTCATGACTTTTGTTTTCTTCCGGTTAATTTTTAGGCCTACTTCTTTTGACTTTTCATCAAGTTCTTGAATCATTTGTTGGAGGTCTTCAAAGTTGTTCGCTATTAGTATTATGTCGTCTGCATATCTGAGGTTGTTCAACCGTTCGCCGTTTATGTTTATACCCTTTTTTGGCCAGTCTAGCTTCTTGAAAACGTCTTCTAATACTAACGTAAAAAGTTTGGGGGATATAACATCCCCTTGCCTTACTCCTCTTTTTATTGCTATTGAGTTTGTGTCTTTCTGCAATTTGATAGTGGAGGTCATTTTTTCATAGATGTTGTGTAGTAACTGACTATATCTATAATCAATTCTGCAGTTTTGAAGTGATTTTTCTACTGCCCATATTTCCACGCTGTCAAAGGCCTTTTCGTAGTCTATTAGTGCGAGGTACAATGGAAGGTTGTATTCGGTGGTTTTTTCTATTAATATTTTCATTGTATGTAGATGATCGCAAGTGCCGAATTGAGATTTGAATCCCGCCTGTTCCCTTGGCTGATATCCGTCTAGCTTAGTAGTTAGTCGTTTAGTTAGGATCCTAGTAAGTAATTTATACAGCTGTGAAAGCAGCGTTATCGGTCGGTAGTTCTCTAGTCTTGTGTTGTCTCCTCTTTTAAACAGTAGTACTACTGTCGCGTCATTCCATTCTTCGGGAATGTTTCCGTCTTGTAAACATTTATTCATAAGGATTTTTAAAATTTGTACTATTTCATCCTCTCCTTCTTTTATCATTTCTGATATTATATTATCTTTCCCCGGGGCCTTGTTGTTTTTTAAAACATTTAGTGCACTAACTATTTCACTTTCATCTATTTCTGGGGTGTCTTCAGAGTTAACGTTAACAATTTTTTGCTTGAGTTCTTTTTTAATTTCAGTTGTGGGGGGAATGATTTTATGGTGTATCGGTTGTTATAAAATTCTTCAGCAGTTTTTAGAATTTCGTCTATATCTCTAACTTCTCGATTTTCTGCATTCTTTAAAGCAATAATTTGCCGTGTCCCTGTTGTTCTTCGCAAACATTTCATGTCTTTGTTTTCTTCTATTACCTTCATCACCATTTCTTCTTTATTTTTTCTTATATCTTCCTTAACCATCCTTCTGATTAGTTTGTTCAACTTTGAATATTCTATGCTATTTCTTTTTCCTGCCTTCAACAGTTGACTTCGTTTGTTCATCATTTCCTTTGTTCTTTCGCTGATTCTACTTTCTTTAGTTTTTGATTTCTTTGCTATCTTAGTGCTTGCTTCTTTGATTGTTGTTAAAATTGAGTTAATTTCATCTATTCCTTTATCCGATATGTTGGAGTACTTTTGCAGTTTAGTGTGTATTTCTTGTTGGTACTCGTTACTTCGCGTTTTTAATTTATCTTTATCTGTTAATACCCTGGTATTCTTGAATGTTTAGCAATAACTCTAAACAAATTGAAAAATCTTCTATGAAAGCAACATTTGAGAATTAGTAAAACTAATTGTATGTTACATGCAACTGAACATTGTTGTTTAAAATATAAATAAATAGAAAACCAGTAAGTAAATTTATAAATCTTTATTTTCTCAATAACCTTTTACAGTATATTTTTAAAGTAAAAATGCTGGAAAAGTGTACAGTTGCCTGCACTATCACACAATCACAATACATATTCATACATTCTAACCCTACATACAATACTGCAATATTATAATTAAAGAAAAAATTTTAAAGATATTCTAATTATTGTAGAAATTTTAGTGTACATCAGATTTCCACAAAAAAGAAATTAAAATAAAGTTTCTAATAAATTAATACTTATTGTGTAAATAATTTCCCACAATCGCTTAAATAAAGCTTCTATCTGAACTAATTCAACTTAAACACTACCCTGAAGCAATCAGCATGGTATGGCTCAAAGGGGAAAACAACCTAAATATTGCCAAAAATAAATACATTTTATGTGCGTAAATAATAATATATTTAAACATCTTTTAGTACGTTTTTTCCAAAAAAAAATCTGCATACCCTTTAAGTACCTGGCTATATATATATAAGCGTAACACTCCTGATGGAGTATAGCTGTCCCTTCAGAGGGTTTATGGATCCAGTTGCTGGGGTGGATCAGTCCCCATATAGCACTATATTATCGCGCGTATACACATATACACATATTATCGCGCGAATACACTTACACGTACCGTTCACAAATTATTGTGGGTTTTTGCTTTATTAACTATTTGTCTCCACGCTTTCCTGTCCACTATTTTGTCTTTCCAGTTATTGATTCCCATTTTGTTTAGATCTTCTGTTACTTCATCGTACCACGTTATTCTGGGCCTTCCTCTTGCTCGGGTTTCGGAGGGTTTCCACTGCATGATAATTTTTGTTGTGCTTCCTTCATCTCTCCCTAGCCATCTGATGCGTTGGGCTTTTATGAACCTTACTATGTCTTCTCCATGTATATCCCTTACTAATTCGTGGTTCATTCTAGCTCTACTCTCATCTTCACTAGTTTTTATTGGGCCAAGTATTGTTCTTAGAATTTTCCGTTCAAAAATCCTTAGTTCTTCTGTTTCTTTGTTTGTGAGACACATTATCTCTGCGGCGTAGGTGGCTACCGGTATTATTAGGCTTTTATAGATTTTCATTTTTGTTTTTGTCCTAATTTGTTTGTCCCTTAGCAAGTTTCTGTTTGCATAATATGCTCTTGTGCCACCTTGTATATTTTTCTTGATTTCCTTATTCCTTTCGTTGTTTCTGTTTAATTGTAGGTACTCCTAAGTAATCAAAATTATCTACTTTTTCAAAAGTGTATTTATCTATTTTTAGAATGTTGTTCCTTGTGTTGTTTGCTTTTCTTTGACATGCCATAAATTTGGTCTTTGCTTCATTTATATGCAATCCTATCTCTTTTGCTTTATTCTCAATTATTTTGAAAGTGTCAATTAATTTCCTTGGTGTTCTTGATATTATAACGACGTCATCTGCGTAGGCGAGTATTTGCATTTCTTTGGTTATTATGGTTCCTTTATATTCAACGCTCCTCATTACTTTTTCTAAAATAATATTGAACAATGTTGCCGATAGAGCGTCACCTTGTCGTACTCCTGTATTTACTGTGAATGTGCTCGTATCGCCTTCTGGTGTTCTGACGCAGGTTCTTGTATCTCTTAATGTCATGTGTATTAGTCGGGACAGTTTATTTGGTATTTCCATTTCTTTTAATGCTTTCATTAGTTCTTTCCTATTTACTTTGTCGAAGGCTTGTTGAAAGTCGATGAATAAAAGGTAGATATCGATGTCGTGTTCGTGGCCTTTCTCCAGTATCTGTTTGATTATGTGTAGCGCATCTATTGTAGACTTTCCAGTTGTGAAACCTTGTTGGTAGTTTCCAATTATGTTATCTGTGTATTTTGTTAATTGCCTGTGTAATAATGTTGACAAAATTTTGTATGCAGTATTAAGTAGCGAAATCCCTCTGTAATTCCGACACTCTTCAGAATCTCCTTTCTTTTTTATGGCGATTATCACTCCTTCTTCCCATTCTCTAGGCATTTTTTCGTCTTTCCATATTTGTTTTATTATTTCATAGATTTCTCGATGAAGTTTTTCCCCTCCGTGTTTTAACAGCTCTCCGTTTATCTCATCTTTTCCCGGGGCCTTTCCATTTTTAATATTGCGCACTACATTCTTGAATTCCTCATATGTTGATTCTGGTATTTCTTCGTTGTTATTATCTACTGTTTCCTCCATTTGTTGTTTATTTTCCTCTTCCTCTTCTTGCTCATTCAGTAGTTTCCAAAAGTGTTTTTCCCATATTTACTTGATTTTATTAGGTGAGTATTCTATATTTCCTTCATCGTTCTTCATCCCTCTTGTTTTAATCTGATAATTTCTCTTTTGTTCTCGTATTTTCCTGTATAGTGTCTTTGCATCGTTGCTTCTGCTATTGTTTTCTATTTCTTCCATCTTTTCTTTTAGCCACATATTCTTTTTTTGTTTATATATCTTGTTTACTTCCTTTCTGTAGTTTTTGTAGCTTTCTAGGTCTTCTAGTTTCTTTGTTCTTATCCATTTTAATCTTGCTACTCTTTTGAGTTTATTTATGTCATCACATTCGCTATCGAACCATTCTCTCCATGTTTTCCTTTCCTTATATCCTATTATTCTTTGTGCGCTTGTTGTTACACTTCTACAGATGTTACCCCATCGTTGATCTATGTCCGAAACTTTATCATTTTCTTCTAGTTCTTTATCTAACTCTGTTGTGTAGCTCTCTCGTAGTCTTTCATTGTTCAACTTTTCTGTATTTAGTTTTTTGCACTTCTTCTCTTTATTTCTGCTTCTTATTTTTTTTTGCTTAATTTCTGTTACTAGTAGTTAGTGATCAGTGTTTGCATCGGCACCCCTGTAAGATCGTACGTCATTTATGAATGTTTCTCTTCCTTTTTGGATAAGCATGTGGTCTATATGATTTCCTTCATCAATATTCCCACCTGGCCATCTCCATGTGATTTTATGTATTTTCTTGTGTTTGAATTTTGTGCTACTTATTATTAGGTCCAAAGCTGCTGCTAGGTTACACAATCTGTTTCCATTGTCATTAGTAAATTCATGAATTGTCTCCTTTCCAGCTACGCTGTTTATGCAGTCTTCTTTCCCAATTTGGGCTTTAAAATCTCCTAATATCAAAAGAGTGTCATGTTTGGGTATTTTTCCACTGAGTTCTTCTAGTTTGCTATAGAATTGTTCTTTTTCGTCCTCGTTTGCTACTTCTGTTGGTGCGTAAGTGTTTATGATGGACAGGTTTGTTGGTTTTGCTTTGATTCGCAGGTAGGATAATCTTCTATCTATAGGTTTAAAGTGCAAAATATTTTCACGTAAACTTCTGTTCACAATGAAACCTGTTTATTTTCTCCTGAGTATAACATAGTGTATTCTTTTTTACTAATTTCCCCCTATTCTTTCCATCTCGTTTCCTGTAGCGCAGCTATGTCTACTTTATAGCGCATTAGTTCTTTTGCTACTTCTTCCATTTTTCCAGCGGTTAATAGTATCTTTATGTTCCATGTTCCTATCTTTATTGTGTTTTTTGCTTTATTTTTCTTCTTTTTTTTTAGTTTCTTTTTGGCTGCCTTATTCTCATTGCATTGTCATGCAACTGACCAATGGTGTTTAAAATATAAATAAATAGAACATGGGAAGTAAATTTATAAATCTTTATTTTCTCAATAACCTTTTACAGTATATTTTTAAAGTAAAAAAGCTGGAAAAGTGTACAGTTGCCTGCACTATCACACAATCACAATACATATTCATATATTCTAACCCTACATACAATACTGCAATATTATAATTAAAGAAAAAATTCGGCAATGCAACACTGCTACAACCAGTTTATTTTTTGTTTTTTTTTTAATTTATGTGTACGCATGTATATTTTATAATGTATTACTTAATTGTAAAAGCTGTGCATGTGGCATCTATGTATGTTGTATGTATGTATGTTCAACCAGTTTTGCTAGAATAGCTGCCAACAAACTATAAAAACACCGACTTTGGTTTTAAAACAGGTTCCCCATAAATCATCATATATTTAACTGGATATTTGTACTTCTAGTTTAAAAGATATTCTAATTATTGTAGAAGTTTTGGTGTACCTCAGATTTCCACAAAAAAGAAATTAAAATAAAGTTTCTAATAAATTAATACTTATTGTGTAAATAATTTCCCACAATCGCTTAAATAAAGCTTCTATCTGAACTAATTCAACTTAAACACTACCCTGAAGCAATCAGCATGGTATGGCTCAAAGGGGAAAACAACCTAAATATTGCCAAAAATAAATACATTTTATGTGCATAAATAATAATATATTTAAATATCTTTTAGTACGTTTTTTCCAAAAAAAATCTGCATACCCCTTAAGTACCTGGCTATATATATGCTAATTAAATATTGCAGATCACATTGTTCAATGCTCAAGGCATTCAAAGCTATCATGTTGTAAAATGAAATCACAACACATAACTTTTTAAATTCAGTCCACCAGTGTTTATGATATACATAGAACTCTATCTTATAAATATCACGAGTTTCTAAAAATATGTAACATACTAGAGAGATTTTAATCACATACAATAGAACAAATGTGTATTATAAATCTATATGGGCATTATGTGTAAATCTAACAAGGAAGGTGATGGCGATGTACAGTCAATTCAGTCTTCATTTTTCTTGTTCAATATGTTATTCGATATAAGATCGGTACAGCTTGTTTTTACTTAAAACATACGCTGGACTTACCACGATGGTGCCTCCTCTGGTAAGGTTTCTGTAAAAGCAAAGACTGTCAAAAATATAAATAATACAGTACTCGTGCAACTCTTACTTAAGGAACTGTGGTAGGAATGAGTTCCAGCCTCCAGAAGCCTGCTTTAAGGTTAGGTACAATTCGAAGGTGGAAGCAGTGGTTGGATCACACTTTACAATGCTCAGTCTCCTACATTCTTGTGGTCCTTCAAAATTAAGGTACAAGGTGCAGCCTCGTAGACCACAGGGTTCTGATTCAGCCATTGAAATTATATCCCGAGATATTCTTTGCAGCAGCCCACATGGTAATAAGACCTCACCACAAGCTAGATGAGTGTGCTTGGCTTCACGCAGTTCAGTTTCCAGGCGTTTCGATAAAGCGTTTATGGGCGACTCATAAGGGTCTTCAAATGGCGAATAGGAATCATAGTCCAAATCTAAAATAACATTATTATGAGTATAACCCAATTGTAACAGAATTCATTCCAATATAATATACAAGGCGAGTTTTAGAAACAAATAGGAATCCTTATAACTTCTAAATAACAGAAATATGTAAAACTGCTTAACTAACAGTTAAATGGGATGGAAATATCAACAAACAGAAAGTATTGTGTTGGTTTCACAATTATACAACAATGGTTGTCAATTAACAAACTTTTAACTTAGGTAATTTGCAGTGGCGGCTTGTACTAAAGGGCACAAGGGCACGTGCCCACCCAACCACCAAGATAAACACAGAAAGAAATTCGCATGTAATTCAGTGCATTATTTTAATTTCATTATTTTAACGATGGTATCAAATTTTCCTTCCGCACCACAAGCGCGGCTAACAGCCTCAAAACTATTTTCCGGGGAACGCTCTGATTTGATCCCCATGCAGAGGTGATTCGGTTGGTTATCTTCGCTATACGCGATATACCAGGCCAATGGGGCACTGAGCGAAGCGTTCCCCATTTAAAGTCAACGTTTGACTTTCGACCGTCGTGTTTTGTTTTCGCGCAATCGCGCGAATGAATTCAAAGACGAACGTGACGTTCTTTCAATGATGGAAGTTAATTGCGTGCAAAATCTTTTAAAAAACCCGCTATCATTTGAGGAAAAACTTTTAATTAAGAAGAAAGGAAGGCCTATTCCTGATCTTCAGATAAACCACAGTTCGACAAGTGAAACCCGAACGTACAATAGAAAATTCAACAAGAATATCTATGAAAAATACGATTGGATGTGCGGATGTTCAATAACAAATAAACTGTTTTGTTTTATGTGCTTAATTTTTAAGAAAGAGGTTAGTGCGTGGAATAAACAAGGGGTGAATGATTTAAAACACATTGCAGAGAGGGCAAAGAAACACAAATCTTCCGTTTCTCACATGAATGCGTGCATGGATTTTAGTGTTTTAGGCAAAGTGGACATCCGTGAACAACTAGAGGGTGCTTATTTGCTACATAAAATTAAGTACAACGAAGACGTGGAAAAAAATCGTCATATTTTGCGCCGGTTAATTATGTGTATTAAATTTTGCGGCGCCTTTGAACTGGCGTTGCGAGGTCACGATGAAACATTAACGTCAGACAATCCAGGAATTTATTTAGGGTTAATCAACTTTGCTGCCGAATTAGACGCTGTGCTTGCAATACATATGAAAGGTTCACAAGTGTTTAAAGGCGTCTCAAAAACTATTCAGAACGAATTGCTAGATGCAATCTTGCAAATTTACAAGCAGGAAATATTAAAAGAAATTAAATCTGCAAATTTCATTGCTTTGGAGGCCGATGAAACTACAGACACTTCTACGTGTTTAATGGACAAATTTTTGAACGCTTTTGGTCTTTGGTATAGGCATGCATTTCCACAAAAATATTTTGATGAAACTGTGAAATCTTATTCTATGTTGGACAGTGTAACATTGAAAAGTGAACTTTCAGCAATTTATGAGCGCGATGACATGTGTGACGTAGGTGGTATTTTGCCACTTTTAGTGTTCATAGCAGACAACAACCTAAAAAAGGTTTTGACGGAAACATACAAACTGTTGGATATTATTTGTACAACGCCCATGTCGACAGCAGAATGTGAACGATGTTTTTCCACCCTCAAACGCATTAAAACTTTTCTGAGAAGCACAATGTCAGAAGATCGACTGAACGCATTGGCGGTCCTATCAATAGAAAAGAAGTTCGTCCAGTCTATCCCGGATTTTGACAACAAAGTCATAGACGTTTTTCCAGCATGAAAAATAGGAGAATGGATTTTATGTGCAAAAAATAGGTAAGTTTTTTCTTGTGCCCACCCTCTTTCTTAACTCACGAGCCGCCACTGTAATTCTGAAGCAGCTGGTTTGCGAACGTATATTGATTAAGACCTTTTTGTTTAGTTCAATGAGTTCTATACGTGTGTAAATCCGACTTATTTTTTTAAACGCCTTGTATATCAGCCTACAGGCTGCAAAAATGTAAATCTGCCACTTTAGGGCATCATGAGTGTCAAAAGGGTCCAGATACTGGTGTAGGGTTCTTTTATTGTCAACGATGATTTTGTGGAAAAGTGAACTAGAAGTTTGTGAAGATCGGCGTTTCAATATTTCGGAAATATTCCCAAAGTTTCCTTAAATTTCATATACAGTACTTCATAAAGTCGTCATAAACAGGCTACAGTGCCACAAACTTTGCGAGGTGGATGCCAAGGATGTTGACGAACGGATGTTCACAAAAACCAACGAATGACCTCTACACTGACCTGCCTGCATCGCTACAAAACTGATGGAGATGAGTACCTGAATCATATTGTGACTGGCGACGAAATTTGGACTTCATTCGCAAATGCTGAAACCAAGCAACAACCAATGCAGTGGAAGCAACGAGTTCCCGCAAAACCAAAAACTTCAAACAAGAGAGAACCGAAACCTTACCGCTACTGTTTTTTGGAACAGGAAAGGTGGATTGTTGGTTGAATTCGTTGAACCTGGTACAACTGTTAATGCAGATGTGTAAGGTGCAACCCTAAGGAAGATGAGAAGGGCGATTCAGTGAAGTCGTACTTTTACACGATAACGCTAGACTGCATGCGGCGGCTCGCGCCATGGAACTCATTGAACAATTCAATTAGAAATTTTCCATCTCACATACAGCTCGGACTTAGCGCCGAGTAGCTATGGCCTCTTCCTCTATTTTAAGAATTGTTTAAAAACCAGTGTCCGTTTCCTCGATAATCGCAAGGTGCCCTAAATATTGTGCAAGACTGGTGTAACAGTAATCAATTGTGGGTCAATCCATCAAAGACCAAGCTGGTCCTGTTCACACGAAAACGGAGGATGACAGGATACAGAGAACCCTCCATCTTCAACAAGTTTTAGGTAAAATCTGGGGGCTGAAGCCTAAAATCATATTCTGGTTTTACACGGCTGTAGTAAGCCCAGTGTTAACATACGCCGCCCTTGTCTGGTGGCCACGATCGGAACTGACCACTACAATGACGACATTCGCTCGTGTGCAAAGATTAGCTTGTCTGGGCATTACGGGCGCAATGCGAACTACCCAGACAGCGGCCATGGAAGCGTTGCTGGGATTCGTGCTCCTTCACCTTGTGATTGAGGCCGAGGCTCCAGCGGCAACACATAAAAAACGTAGGACATGCCAGAGTTGCCTCCAAATTGAGGGCGACCACTCCCGTTTCTTCAATGGCAAGTGATGGCATGACCTTCTATTTCTTCGTTAGCACACCCTATAACGTTCATATACCTCTCAGGGAAGGATGGTACTCAGACGAACGGCCCTTTCTCAAACCCGGTGGCCTAGTTTGGTATACAGACAGGTCATGGAATAGGAAAGGTACTGGCGCCGGTGTATATGGGGACAAACGCAGGGTCAGACAAAATTTGCCCTAGGCAAATATCCTACGGTCTCCCAGGCAGAAATCTTCGCGATTACTGCCTGTGCAAATGAAAACCTCAATAGATGTTGTAGAGGTAAATACATCTATATTTGCTCGGACAGTCAAGCGGCCGTTAAGGTCCTAATATTTCCCAGCATAGGGTCTAGGCTTGTTGAAGAATGTCGAGCCACACTTTCCAAACTCTCAGCTGAGAATTACGTGAAAATCCTATGGGTTCCGGGCCATAGTGGAATAAGTGACAATGAAGAAGCTAATGCCCTAGCTGTGGCTGGGGCCTCAAAACCTTTAGTAGGTCCAGAGCCAGTTTTTGGAATAGCCCCCAAACATGTGAGGCACGAGATCTGGAATCACGCAAACGTGCAATTTCAGCATTCTTGGACCTCCAGACTCATACCCAGGCAGGCTAGAGCCTTTATCAGGAGCCCTTTGCCTAAATCAGTAGACTATATTCTGAATATAAGCAGAAGACAAATCATGCCACGGACACCTGAACAGTCATCTCCACACTATAGAGATTGTGTTAAACAACCAGTGTAGGAAATGTCAAGAGCAAGCGGAAACCTCTGAACATGTCTTCTGCAAATGCAAGGCATAGCGGCCTTAAGACGGCCTTAAGAAACATTCAAGACACGCCTTTGTACAGGATTCTGTCCATCGCCGAAGAGACGGACCTGCTCAGGGAGTGAAGTGTTTTGTAAACCCAAGGGAGCACAATGGGCCCTGGTGGCTTAAGTTCAGGAGCCTTGCTCCGACCCACAGTAATCATCATTCCTTGACAATGGTGACTTCAGAACGGCAGTACAAACCGTCACAGACGGCAATTTTTTACAATGACGGATTCAAAACCTTGTACCACGATATTTACATTCGAATGGTTACTATGTACAGAAATAATTCTAAGACTTAAGCATAGTCAATATATAATAAGCCTATAAAATAAGAACAAGAAAGTGTGTTAAATACTTTTTACTTCTAGATGAAAATACAACAGGTAGTAGAAGTGCCCGCTAATGTAATAAAAGAATAACGAAGTGTGGTTTAAGGGTAAGTGACAAGTCCTTATTGGAGGAGATGGGTTAAATAAGCATAGCTTAAGTATCCAATATTCAATAAATAACCGCTGTAAATCCTAAATGTCTCAATTTTGCAGCGAAAAAATTCGATAGCCATTCCATTTAAATGCATGTACTTTTGTAGTTACAGTTTGCAAATAAGAGCTTTAACGAAAAGGATGTCTAAGTTCTCCTTCCGTTTCGATTTTTTGAAAATGTTATAATTTTATTTAAAGTAGTGTTGCAATAAAGTTTCAAAATTCCTAGAAGACCCCCGAGAGTTACGTAAATAAGGAAAATAAAGCATTCCTGTAGGTCTTTCGAATCTCTACTACGTCACAAAATTTGATAATTTTTCTTGCAATCGTTTAGAAGAAATATGCTAATAAGAATTTGATATTGATGTCGTTGCCAAACACAAAAAACTCTACGCACTTTCATCTTAAAATAATCGTCTTCTTTGCTAGCAACCTCCCACTATTGGGCAAGGGCCTCGTGTTATTGAATATGGTTATATTAACTGAATTAGCAGTTTTAGAGTATCGGACGAATTCGAAAATGCATAGAAGGCCTCCGTTTCGGCAATATGGTATGCTAAGAAATATATGCGTTTGAATAGATGTGCATGTAGATACACAGCTTGGAAAGGAAGTCTTTCACTTCACTGCAACCATTTAAAATCACTCTGTAGATAAGCATGTGAAACTTAAAATAATAAGCAGTGCATTTTTTATTTAATACAATTTTTAGTAAAGTAAAAAATTAGATAAGAATAATATCTTAATAATTATTTATGGTCGACAGATACCAGAAAATATAACTGTACCACTAGAACAATACCTGGCCAGTGAAGAGGAACGCTACAATAACACTTTTACTCGCTTTCAAAGTGTAACAGTAAGAAACTGTGCAGAGTTCTTCAATTTCTCGTAAGTTGTTTGTTATCAGTAACATTTAAATAATAGAAGATATATATTTAAAAATTCTAAGGTTAGTACCATACCTTAGAACATTTTCAAACGATTTTATTAGGTTTTGAATAGTACTTCTCATTACTCTTTATTTCCTCTGGATTCGTCTACCTTCGTTTTGGAGGCGCTGAAGCCTAAATGGTTTATTATGCTCACCCCGATCAGTTATCACACCTTTTTTTTGTGAGAGGGGGGAAATGCTCATGCACATCCGGTTGTTTTCTATGTCCGGATAGTGCTGGACTCACCTGTGCGTACCACAAGCGCCTACCGGCTAAAACCCCCCCTTCTTTCCAGATCCACCGCCACGGAACCATTCGCATAATACTTCAGGGTCATTCTTTTTTTGCAGATCATATCTTCTACCAATCTCCATTTTCCCTCGTTGGTTAGCATCGTAGGTATTATATTTCTCACCGCCAGTTCTGTTCCCAATCTGTCCTCTGTCTCTGTTCTAATTGCTCTCCACCGCTTGCATCTGAATGTTGTACGAGGTCGGACAAATATATAACGGGACTGATCAAATACAAAGCATGTGAGGTAGCCATAGGTGAAAATACCTCTAGCGTCCTTCGAAGTAATCTCCTTTGACTTCTACGTACCGTTGACATCGATGATACAAGTTGTGGAAAGCCTGCTTAAACTTGTCGCGAGGAAGTGCGTTTAGTTCGGCGGTAACATTCCGTTGAATGTCTTCCACGTCGTCAAAGCGCCTTCCCAATTTCAGCTGAATAAACAGCATGAAGTCCGCTGGAGACGGATCCGACGAATAGGGAGGATGTTCTAAGACTGGGACATTTCTTGTCGCCAAAAACGTCTTCACAATCAAGGCAGAATGCACAGGGGCGTTGTCGTGTGAAAGGTGCCACTTGCCCGAGGCTGCTAAATGCGGTCGCACACGTCGAATGCGTTTTAGTAAACGCGTCATGACACCCTTTTAGTACAGGCTAGTGACGGTGACACCCGGTGGCACAAATTCTTTGTGAATGACATCTTGACTGTCGAAGAAAGTGATCAGCATGGTCTTCACTTTCGATTTTTGGAGACGGAATTTCTTTGGCCTGGGAGACGTCTTCGATTGCTATTCCATGCTTTGTCTCTTGCTTTCTGGATCGTACTGGAAGCACCACGACTTGTCATCAGAAACAATTGAATCTAGAAAATTTGGGTCACTGTTGGCTGTTGCAATGAAGTCGCGGTAGGTGTCCATTCGATGCGCTTTTGGCTCAGCGGTCAAATTGTGCGGGACAAATTTGGCACAGACCCTCCTTTTCTTCAAATGCTTCTCCAAAATGGTTCTAATGGTTTCACGGCTAATACTCAGCTCCTGCTCCATCATTCTCAGTGTCAGTCGTCGATCAACTGCCACAAGTTGTCGGACTTTTTCGATCGTTACGGGGGTTTCTCGTTGTGATCGGACGACCCGGCTTCTGATCAGCGTAAAGGTCCTGCCGACCTTCACGAAATCTGGCAAACCACTCGAAAACGCGAGTACGGGACATGGCCTCATAGCCGTACACAGTTTTTAACATCTCGAATGTCTCCGCGGCCGTTTTCCCCAATTTGAAACAAAACTTAATGTTCGCTCTCTGCTCCATGTTTGACTTGTGTCACATGTGACAGCTGCACTAACTTGTTCATTCGCATGCACTGCCTACCACGCAAGTTCTGTCAGGATGCCGGTTTAGCTATGTGTAGACGAAAGTTCCAGCTACAATTTGGATATGATTTGGAAATAGTCAGTTTCTTATAGCGTCCGAAGTAGTGCCAATCCCGTTTCATATTTGTCCGACCTCGTATGTTCCGCCGAGTCAGTATCTACAACACAGTATCTACAGTTCGGTGTTTGTGCTTTGCCAATTCTATGCAGGTATCCATGCCCTGTCATCATCAGTCAGTTATATCTGCCATTAGCCTATGTAGCCATACGCTGCCTTCACTGTTGTTCCATTCGGCTTGCCATCTTTCTATGGTCCTTGTGCGCAGTTCTTTCTTCTCTTCTTTACTCTTGGCCCTAGCCTGAACTCTTTCCTGTGCTAGTAGGATTATTGGTATGGTTCTTGCACTTATCACACTCGTTTCTGTACTTCTTAACTTCTATTGCTTTAAGCCACATAGGAGTGGCATACAGGATTATTCTTTCAGCAACTGAGGCTCATACCCTTCTTTTGTTTTCTCCTGCTTCACCTAATTTTGACGTTAGTCTTGCCAATGAGCTCGTTATCTCTCTGCTTGTATTGGCTATTCTGCGTATGTGGGCTCCAAAGTTTAAGTGTTTATCGATAGCCACCCCTAGGCATTTAATCGTTGGCTGTGGGATTAGTATTGTCCCATCAAATTGGAGTATTACTGTTGTCAGCCCTCTCTTTCTTCCCGTAATTAGAATAGCCTGTGTTTTATGCGCTGCTAGTTCCGGGTCCGTATTTGCCATCCATCGTCTTATTCTTTCGAGGGCTACATTTGCAGTTATCTCTAGTTGTTTCTTCGTCTTTTGTCTTACAATTACCGCTAGGTCGTCTGCGTATGCAATTGTTTCAACACCTTCCGGCATCTCTAACGTCAGCACCCCATCATACAGTACGTTCCATAGCACTGGTCCTAAAAGCGATCCCTGTGGGACTCCTCCAGTGATAGGCATTGTTTCGTCCTCCTCATCTATTATTTTCCTATCTTTTAGGTAGCTTTTTATGTTTCTATTATATTCCGAGATATGTTCCTTCTGCTGAGATCTTTTACTATTATTCTCCATGAAGCTGAATTGAAGGCATTTTTAACATCTAAGGTAATAAGTGCGCGTAGCTTTCTAGTTTTTAGGGGCTTTTGTATCTCCTTCTTTGCTTTCTTGACTATTTTCTCTATAGCTTGAACTGTAGATTTACCTTCCCTGAAGCCGTATTGGAAGTGCGACAAGTCTTCCCCATCTCTAAGTTCTCTTACTAATCTCCCAGCGATCACTTGTTCTAGGATTTTCCCCATTGTGTTTAGAAGACATAGTGGCCTGTATGATCCAGGTTCATTTTCTGGCTTGTTCGATTTCTTGATTAGCACTAGCCTCGCTATTTTCCACTCTCTAGGAAACTCGCATGTTCTCAATATCTCATTTACAACCTGTCTTATATGTTGAGGGAGTTCTTCCACTACAATCTTTAAAATCTCAGCCGGTATTCCATTTGGTTCTGGGGATTTGCCGTTCTTCATTTTGCTACTTGCCTTTCTTATCTCCTCCAGGGATGCTTCCTCTATTTCCTCAATTTCTCCTTGCTTGTGTATGCAGTTTATGACTCTTCTTTTAGGGAAAAGTTCTTGGATTACCTTTCTTCTAACTTCTGTAGTTATATTTAGTGGTCTGGGCTTTATTTTTTTCATTGTTATTTTATAGCCATCTCCGCAAGGGTCATGTTTTATGTCTTCGCATAGTTTTTTCCAGGCCCTCTCTTTCCCATTTCTTATTAGAATTTTTAAACTCTTCAGTGCATCCTTGAATTCTCTCTGTCTGTTGTTCCTAACGTCTTGGGACGTTTGTCGGTTTCTTATTCTTGTCCATCGTCTTCTGAGTTTACGTACGCGTTCACACTCTTCCGATATGTCCCTTGACTACCAGTACTTTGGCTTGTTGTTACCATCTTGTCTTTTCTATGCCATTGATGCATTACACGCGTTTGTTATTACTTCTATTATTCTTGTAGGTGTTAGACCTTCGTCTATTTGCAGTCCCCTTGTTATCCTCTCTAGAAATATTACTTTATTGAGCTTTCGGAGGTTCCATCCTAAGTGTTTTTTAGTGTTATCTCTTTCCCTGTTCGGTTTCCCCACTTCATAGTATACATATATATTGATGTCTCTGTCTAGTAGCATCCAATTCTTTATTGTGGGAGCTATACTTTCTGAGCCCAGCGTTATAACTATTATCGACTCCTGGTCGTTCCTTACGAAGGTTGGGGTGTTTCCTACATTTTATACAGTTAACTCATTCTCTGCCAGCCAATCTGCTAAGCTCCGTCCTCTTCTGTCTTCTTTGTTGCAGCCCCATTCTGGGGATTTGGAGTTTAAGTCCCTCGCTACTATTAGATTTACTTACGATGTTCTGACTTCCACGTCTAATCTCTGTATGTATATCTCATATTCCTCCCGGCTGCAATTTGATGAGATATAGCAGGATATTATCCTTACACCTTCTATGTTCATCCAAATATATCCATTGCCTTTTCTCCTCTCTTCTACTTTAATATTTCTGTTTAATATTTAATTGCTGCATCTTCGTTTTCATCTGCCATCCATGCTCCTTCCCTCCGAATAATTCTTTGGTTAGGTTCGCTCACTATTAGTACATCTACACTTAGTTCTTTTGCCGTTACCTCCATTATATCATGTGCATCGACAGTTCTTCCAACGTTTATCTGTATAATTCTAATTTTGGGTTGGAATGTTTACTCCTTTTCTTACCCTATTTTTATCTGTTTTGTAGTGGATGTCAGAGTATTCATCCTCACTTCCGTTTACTTCAGCTTTATTTCCATCCGGAATTTCCTTGATATCTTTTCTTTGCATTTTTATTGTTTTCACTATTTGTCTGTATTTTGGGCACAGCATCGAGACAGTCCTATTTCCTTCTACAGAACACTCTTCGCAGTACGCTGTGTCCGTACACTCCTTTGCTATGTGTGGTTCCTTCCCGTATTATAACATTTCTTCTCTCGTGCCATCTCCTCTCTACATTCTCTAGCTATGTGTCCTAGCTTTTGATATTTGTGGCATCTCGTTGGGGTTACCCTTTCCATCACTTTACATTTTAGCCATCCAGTAGTTATGTTGGTTCTCTTCAATAGGACGTCCGCCTCTGTTGCAGGTAGGGTTATGTTGATGCTATACTTTCCTATTTTATTTTTCCTTATCTCCCATATATATTTATGTCTTTTGTCTTAATCTGAAGTGTTTCTATCACCTAGTCACCTAGTCAGTCTTTCTCTGACTCTATTTGAGGGAGTCCGAATATGCGTTGTTTTTTTCTTGCCAGCCTATCGAAACTGCACAAAAGGTGCATTGCTGGCGGGTTCCTTATTACAGAATCTGTATGTAAAGTCTCCGTTAATTTCTTGATCCTCCATAGGTCTGCCTTTACAGTAATGTGTTTTGTTAGAAAACCTGTGATGATTTTGAGCTGTATCCTGGTTAGTGCGAGTATTTCAGTGTCTTCGAACATCGTCCGTAAATAATCCCCAGGGTAGGTTCTGGACTGTAGTAGGGCCCATTTGACACTCTCCGGCTTGCGAGTTCATTGGATTTCTCATTGTATTCGATACCGCAGTGGTTACGCATCCAAAGCAGCTCTTGCTATGTTCTGCCCTGTCAAGTCATTGAGTTATTCGAAGAATTCCCAGGCCAGTCTAGATGAGATGACGGAGCTGGAGATTTTAAAGCCGCATGGCTATTTGATAGAATATAGATAGTCTACCTTTTTCCCTTCTGCCTGTAGTTTTACCTAGTAAAGTATAGATATGTTTGTTGCATCAGTTGTTCGCGGTATACAGAGCATTCGGCGCTGACAGTATATTTAATCTAGGACGCGGTTTTCCAACCATTACCAAGCATCGACACGCTTTAGTTATTGAACACAACTATATATTTTCCCTATTTGGAGTAGTTCTAACTACAGTAGTGATTTTTAACGTGCCACACATCGCAGTGGCGCGGAGCTTATGGCTTTACTTTTTATCCGACAGAAGAATATCGTTTTCGCTGAACCGGGGTTGGTTCCTTGATAGATCATCCGCGTCACACTTTTGCATCTTCCAATTTTCGTTTTAGCTGAATTATTTCCGTGAGCAACTAACGGTTTGGCGCAAAGCCGGCACTGGGCCTCGTTCATGGATTTATAAGAGAAGAGCTCTAAGGTTGTCCTACGATTATGTAATCGATTTGATTTCGATCTCAAAAGCCAGGAGAGACCCAGGTATAAAGTCTTCTGGGTGTTTGCATGGTATTAATGATTTTTAAATTGTCTAAGAAAAAATGTGTAAGATGTTCTCCCAGCCCACATCTACTTAATATATTAATTTATTTAAATATAGTTTAGTAATTTACTCTGTTTATTTCTATTTCCCACGGAGTGTTAAAATGTACTTCAATCTTTTAGAATGAATATAAGTTTATTACAATCATGGGGTTACCAACAACCAACCGGGGAAGTGGATGGTATGGTTAAAGGACTAGGTGACAAAACTTTAGATTTTGGACTTGCCCCTTTAATGTTTAAACTGTATAGATTAACATTTATGGATTTTGGTTACGGTAATTGGATAATCAAGTAATTATTTCAAGATATAACGCTTTTATAGTTTTTGTAAACAATGTTCTTTTACAGATCAATTTTCATTTTTCGACACCCCAAATCCACTGCCACTTCGTATGAATTATATCTGAGACCTTTAGAGACTCCGGTTTGGATCGCAACTTTAATATCCCTAATTATAATAGTGGCAATTCTGCGGTTAACTACTGTTAAAGAAATAAAGGCTTTAGGGACCGATACTGAAGGGGGAGATAGCTCCTGGAGCTTTTTGATTCTCTATGGTGTAGGCGAAATTTGTCAGCAAGGTAAGAACAATTAGATTGAAATTGCTATGGGATCAAAATATTACGAGAGGTGTAGAAAGTTAGCAAATAATAAACAAAAATATAAAGAACAAAAAAAAACGTGCAGGGGACAGGGTACTAAGAAAAGAATACATGATAACACTGGTCGATAATGTTTTTGATATTTGGATCATCATCATCATCATACGTCAGCGCACAATATTCCATCTTTGGACAAACGCCTCCCCTAATTGATTCCATATTTCTCTATCTGTTGTGCGACTCTTCTATTGAATCCCTGCGATTTTTTCAAAACGTCCCTCCAGCGTGTGCGTGGTCTGCCTCGTGATCTTTTCCCAGTTCTTGGCCTCCATTCGGTCACTTTCTTACTTCATCGATCGTCTTCCCTTCTCATCAGATGCCCAGCCCATTGCCATTTCAACCTTGCTATCCGTGCAACCACATCTTCGACTTTAGTCTTGTTTCGTATCCATTCGTTTGTTTTTCTATCGGATAGTCTTATTCCCAGCATCGATCTCTACATTCTTCTTTGTGTAACTCTCAATTTTTCAATATTTGTTTCTGTCAGGGACCAGGTTTCCGACGCGTACGTGAATAAAGGTAAGATGCACTGATTATACACTTTTGTCTTCAGATGTTGTGGGTATGGTGATTTGAACACATCTTTCAGCTTTCCGTACGCCGCCCATGCAAGTTTTGCTCTTCTAGCTATTTCTTCGTTTTGTGGGCATTCTTTTATGGTTATTTTTTGGCCTAAATATATATATTCGTCCACAATTTCTATTGTCTCATTGTTTAGTATGATTGGTGTTGTATCATTTTGATTTGACATTATCTTCGTTTTGCTTATATTTATCTTTAGTCCCACTTTCTCTGCAGCTTGTTGTAGCTCCACCATTTGGATAATTTTGGTTAATTCTTATGTTTTTTGGGTGACAATTTAGAATTTGTCCGCCTGGCTTTAGTTTCTTGTAAGTTCTTAACCCGCATTCTTGTTTTTAAAAAACATACACAATTTGGCGAAAATGTATGGTCAGTTTTAATAATTTTTAAAATATTTTTTTGTATCGAGCATTTTACAATGAGCGATTGAATCGTGTTAACTGCAGCAGCTATTCGCCATGAATAATGTATGTTAATGTGAAGAACAAGTGCCGGAATCTTCTGTGTACGAACATTGACACAGAGTTCCATCCTGATTAAGTAGGAGATGTAGAAGAAAAGGACAGGTTTCAGAATTTCACAAAATCAACCAGACTTGTTGACTTCAGGACTGAACGGCTAAAATCTTGAAGAGGAACCAAAATATATTATTATTTTAAAATAGATATACTATATCAAAGACAACAGGACTTGAAAGATTTGTTCTCCATGCAAGATAACTTAGTGTACTGCAATCATGTGGACTCTGTATTAGATGCATTAGGACAGCAATATATTCCTGAAGAATGCAGACTTCTATAGATTTAAAAAAATAAAGTTTAAAAGCCTTGATTCTTCATAATGGAAATGAGAATCCGGCAATTTCCCTTGTTTATGCAACTCACATGAAAAGGTCGTATGACAATACAAAATGGCCATTGACCCATGATACAAAATGAGAAGTATTTTTGGCTCATTTGTGGAGAACTAAACGTGACCGCTCTTATACTAGGACTTCAGTTTGGATACACAAAGTTCTGTTGGTTTAATGTGAGTGGGATAGTAAGGATAGAAAAAAGAACAAATCTACTGTCAGGAGAAAAAAAATGTCATTTGTCAGTGTCTTGTAAACCCAGATCACATTCCACATCAAACTTGGTTTGATGAAGAACTTCGTCAAAGTGATGGATCGTAATGGTCTAAATAACTTTTTTTTTACTAAAGCAAGTTTATTAATATAAGTGACACAAAAATCATACAAGGGGTATTGGTTGAACCACAAATAAAGGGATATGGGAGTTGCTGAAGGATCCACAGTTTGAGGGACGCTTGAATGACTCTGGGGCAGTTGTACTTGGAGAATTCCAAAAAGTAGTAAGATATTTTCTGTGAAACAAGTAGGCCGAGATCTGCAAACCCTGGTTGGTAAACTTCTTAAAAACTATAGAGCCCTGGGAGGCAATACTTGTCTCTACAAATTCATTTTCTTTTTATTCATATTTGGAGCTTCCACCAGTAAATTTCGATAATGGAAACTTACTACCAAGGAAAATGAAAGCCAAAAGTGCTTTCAAATTACACCTGAAGATAAATACAGTAGAAATTAAATTAGAAGTGAGTTGTAAATCAGTTACATGTCATATATTGTATATACCATCTGAAACTATACATTTAACAAATATTTGAAAGCATTTTAATGAATAATTCTGCCTTTCTCAGATATTTGGAAAATAGATTTGAAGTCAGCACAAAAATCTTATAAGCAGCAGATTTCAAATTAAAAAAAGTAAATTTTGTGACCAGTGTAATCTATAATATTGTAGAAAATTGTATGTACGAAAAATAAGGAAGACACAAAATATGTATTAATTATTTTCTTCTATTTGTAGGTTTCTCTTATGTTCCATTACTTCCAAGTGGAAGGATCGTAATTTTTATCGTTCTGCTGTTTTCATTTCTAATATATCAATTTTATTCCGCAAGTTTAGTGTCCTTTCTATTGTTAGAACCAAAGCATACAATCCTTACTCTACTGGACTTACTAAAAAGCCCATTGCAGGTTGGTGTGGAAGATTCATTATTCGACAGAGATTATCTTGAAGTAAGATCTCGTTTGTACTAAAACACTTACACGTTTTACCATCTCAGTTTTAGAAAACCACGGATCCAGTAGCTATTCAGTTATACAGGAAGAAAATCAGAGTTTCACATAATAAGAGCAACTTTCTTTTACCAGAAAATGGTTTAAAAAAGGTCGCTGATGGTGGATATGCCTTCCATACCCAAACGAGCACTGCGTATCCCATAATTGAACAAACGTTTATGGAAAAAGCCATTTGTGAACTGGCAGAAGTACAAATGTATCCGACTCAGTATATGTACATGGCAATTCAGAAAGGCTCACCCTTCAAAGATATGTTCAATTACTGGTAAGTGCCATTTTAACAAATAAGATTATTATTGTAATAGTTAAAGAAGAAGGAGGAATCAAATGGTAAGTTTGGTGAAATATCAGCCAAACAGTTTTGAGTTTTGCGATAGAATGAAAAGCTAAATTAAATGTGCATGTCATGTAATGTTAAACAATTCTTTAAGTTTTTATTTTCTTAAATCATAACAAGGGGAAAGGTTTAGCCTATTATGGATAAAGGGCTAAAGTATGGCTATAAGTAAATGATGAAAAATATTTAAAAACTAAGGATAACGAAAATATATAAGAAGTTTAAAAGTTTAGAAAAGCCAAACTGAATGAAATGCTTAGTAGAAAATGTTAAAGTAAACGAAAACGTACTAAAATATCAAAAAGAGTTTAAGACACCCAAAGTACAATAATGTACCGTAAACTGGGGGAACATGGGACTTGGGTATTATTTGGGACAAAATGTTATATTTTTAAATTTACTGCAAAAAGTTATCAATTGGAATTTCTGAAGTTTCTACAAAAACACCTAGATACTATACATGACATTCTCATAACAACCTGTAGATTGTTTTGGTGAATTTTGTGGTTTTTATTTGCACAATTAAATATTTAAAATTAATAAAAATAAGTGATCATTTCGTACAACTGAAAGTGTGGTCTGGCATTTTAAAACCAAGGTAAATATAACCCAGTTTATCCATTAATTTGTTTGGTTATAACCTCAGTTATTATGTTTTGTGTTTGCATTGTTGAAATTTTATAAGTTTATTTACTTTAAGAAGTTTTAACAAATTCTCATCGTTTTAGGATAATTTGGGAAATAATGCCAAGAGCTTATAAGAGAAGGTTAGGTGCCACACGTTATTGTGATTATGAAAAAAACAACATAGAATTAGCTCTAGCAGCTGTGATTGATGGACATATGACGTAGATGTAGGTCACTTTGTTGTAGTAAAGTTCATTTACAATGAAGGCACAACACTAGAAATAGAAAAGCTGTTTGTGTCTCAAATTGTAAAATGCAATAAAAAAACTTATAATATCAGTTGTTTAAGACCTCTTCAGGGTAATAATAGTGTTTTTGTTTTTCCTCAAGTGTTGGATTGCAATAAAGTTGTAAAAGAACAAATTATAAAGGTTCTTCGTAATCCAGTTAACAAAAGAGGAAGGTATTATTTTAAAACAAATCCATATTAATTCTTTTACAAATTATTGCAAACTTGTATTTCATTGACAGGTTGTCTTAAAAACTTTATTTTTTGTATTGCTTTGTGTATGTGCTTCTAATTTTCTAATAAAAACAACTTAAATTAAATATTTTTATTTCCTGCCTGCCTATATAAATTAGGCGTGTCAATTTTTTTTTAATGGAAATTGTCCCAATTTGCCCTGGCATTCGCTAATTTGAGACAACAGTCTTAATAGCACTAGTTTTCTTAACAAAATAAATAGTTGCCCCAAATATGACAACCGTCTGGGTAATTTGGGACATGAAAAACTATGTAAAAAAATGTAACAATAACTATTAATTTTTTTTTAAATTTAATTTGCTATATAAAGTGTGGGGCTTTATGATCATACCATTTTGATTATATGAAAATCGATAATTTTAGAAATATTCCTCCAGTACATAAAAATAAAAATTATTTTGTGTCAAGTTCCCCCAGTTTACGGTAATTAATGATATACAGGGTGATTCATTAGCTTGTTTACAAATTTTGGTAATGAAAACTAGATGTAATTTCATGAAGAAATGTTCTTATGAATGTAGGTTCCATTTTTCTTTGTTAAGAAGTTATAGGGGTTTTAAAATAATTATTTCTTTGAACACTAGTAAGTAATCATATTTTAAGAAAATCAAAAACATTTATAGTAACAAATAGAGAGCAACATTGAGACTGCAGTAAATGTTCAAAAATTTGTTCATTCTCCTGAATACACAACTGGCAACTATGAACTAAACGCTCTTGCACGCGTAATAAATTCATATTATTCCTAATACTAGTTTCAGCATCTCGAATCCTCTGCAATAATTGATGACGATCATTTATTTCTACGGCATAAACAAGTTGCCTGAAGTGACCCCATAAATAAAAATCCCAAGGATTTAAGTCGGGTGATCTAGATGGCCATGGTATAGGACCTCCGTTGCCAATCCTTTTATTTGGAAAATGAGTATGCATCCATTCGGTGACGCGGAGCCCCGTCATGCTGATACCACATATCTTGCATCGGGTGGAGTGGAACGTCTTCTAGAAGATCAAAAAATTTGGTGCTCAAAAAGTTATGGTACCTCTCTGTATTTAAAGTTCCATCAAATACATTTACAAATAAGTAGTATTCTGTTAAACAAATCACCCCAAATATTTACACTAAATCTGTGGAACTGTGGAAATTATTGATAACGTCTCTTGAGAAATGGGATTCAACTGACCATTTTTGAAATAAAGTTATTATCTCGGGCGTGTTGTTGCAAAATCCAGTGACAAAAATTTAATTACTGTTGAGCATCTCCGTGATGCAATGCTTGTACACTTTGTCGCTGATAAGGGTCCAGTGTCTCGCGATGTAGTGCTCGCCACACAAAACTTTTTGATAACTCTAAATTTCGTGCTATGCATCTGGTACTAAGTACTTTCCGGTTGTTCAATTACAGCATTTATAACGTTTTCAATATTTTTAATATTTACATCATGCGGGCGAATGGACCTAGAAGGAACGGTAGTACCAGTTATGCCAAGTCTTCTGTACTGAATATGGAATGTGCCGGTTGACATCTATTAGGAAATTTGTTTCGATATTCTCTCGCTGCATTACGAGAGTTTCCATTACAAAATTTATAGATAAAAACAATGTCCGCAAATTCTTCGTTAGAAAATGGATGATTCATTGCTATGTACACAAGTACAACTTTTAACAAACCGTGACAGAAACTTTAGACATAAACAAACTATTTTTGACAGGTGATTATTTTTTAATAACTTTTGTTATGCTAAACCATGGCTAGTATGTTTTTTCAATTTAATTTAGTGTTCAAAGAGATAATTATTTTAAAAACCCAATAACTTCTTAACTAAAAAAGATAGAACCTACATTCACATGAACATTGTTTCATGAAATTACATCTAGTTTTCATTGTCAAAGTTTGTAAAGAGGCTAATGAATCACCCTGTATAATAGTACTAAAGGTAACATGAAAAAAAAAATGTAAACTTAAAAGGGAATGTCCATGAGATGTGTAAAATGAATGATTTAAATGATGAACAACGCAAAGCGAATGTACAGTTTAGAAGGTAAAATACGTAAACAAAGAATTTAAACGGCAAGAAATATCAAAGTTAGTAAAATATTAAAAGGACAAGAAAAACTATAGTGAACGAAACGCGAAGCAGAATAAGACATGTTTAAAATGTACAAAGATCTAACGCAAACAAACTTGAAATAAAATCAGTAGTTTGGACTTCCATTGTCTTTATTTTAAAAACACAGTAATTACACAACGTTTCGACTGTTAGGTATCTACAGTCGTCATCAGGTGAATACTGTATTCACCTGATGACGACTGTAGATACCTAACAGTCGAAACGTTGTGTAATTACTGTGTTTTTAAAATAAAGACAATGCAAGTCCAAACTACTGATTTTATTTCAACCACATCATTGTCTACCACATTCAAGCAAACAAACTGTTTCAAGCACAAGCCAAAGAAAGGTTAATGAAAAATTTAAAAAGTAATAATTGCTCAAGTAAGTAAAGATTTAAATCATAAGGAGGTTAAACTGAAACAAACGTTTAGAAGTTAAGATAAGCCGAGAGAAAAACAAAAAAATTCAATGCAAAAAAATACTGAAGCTAAAAAATAATATGAAGATGAAAAAAGCAAAAGATAACGAAAGATTGGAAAGTACAAGCATGTAAAGTTTAAAAAAAAGAAGTTATAAAGGTCAGAAGTGACAATCTTAGTAAATTATTTAAATGATAAGAAAATTGAAGTTATAGAAGGTAAAATAGATCAAAATTAACGAGGTGCTTAAAATATACAAAACGCAAACATAAATCGGAAAATATATTTGTTTAAAGGGTGAGAATCACCGAAGTGAACAAAGGATTTATTTCATGGCAGGCCAAAATGAAACAAGTAAATAGAAAGTTTGAGAGGTAAGAAGCGCCAACGAAAGTATCGGATTTAAATCAAATCATAACAAATTCTAAAATGAACGATAGATTTAAAATGTAAAATGATAAAATCTGAATGGAAAGTTTAAACCATAACTAGAGTGGAAATGAAGGTAAACTTTAAAAGATAACAGTAGAAGAAAAAAAGTTTAAAGGATGTGGCAATAAATTGAATTGCTAAGAAAAACAAGGTCGACGGAAAGTTGAGAAGGTAAACCAAATATACTCAGATTTACAAAACGTAAAGAAAGCGAAGATGAATATGACGTTCAAAAGATAAGCAGAATGCGCATAAATGATAAAACTAGACTATGGAAAAGCCGACGTTTAAAGGTAAAATAGAATTAAATTAAAGCGGAAGATTTACAAAGCGAAAATATTAAAGTGATAAGATAGCCAAAACGAATGAAAGGTTTAGCAGGTAAGACGGACTAAAGTGAAAAAGAAGTTTAAACCATCCGGAATGTAGGTTAAAAAATAAGTAAAAAGGAAGTAAATAAAAGATGCAAACGGTAAGACAACCTACCGTTATCGATTTAAATGATAAGAAAATCTAAACTCGACAATTAGTTTTGGCGGTAGGATCAGACAAAGTGTACGAAAAATACAGAACCGAATTTAACTATTGATTTAAATGATAGATCAAAATGAAGTAAACGAAACGATTAACTGAAATTACCGAGCAAAAGTAAATAACATGTTAAGAATATAGAATGTAATTAAAGTAACGAAATATTTAAGGAATAAATAGTAACAAAGAAAATGACAAGATACAAAGGCAAAAAGCGCCCAACTTAACAAGAAATTTTAAAAAACAAGAAAAGTCAATGCAAACGGCAGTAGATACGAAAGACAAAGTTCCCCTAAAAATTTTTAATGATAACGAAGAGGAAAAGAAAGGATAAGATATGACAAGAAAAAGTGAATAGAAGGTTTAGAAGCTACAATATATGAAAGTAAATAAATATTAAAGCAGAAAAATAGAGAAAAGGTAAAAACAGTTGTTTATAAAATACGCAGAGTTAAAATAATTAAAAACTTTGGAAGGCAAATAGCCAAAAAATTAATAAGAACAAAATGGAGGATTAAATGGATTAAATACTAATATACGAAAAGTTTAAGAGGAAAAAAGGATCACAGCGGACAAAAGGTTTAAAAAGCGAGAAGGAAAAACTTTACATGGTAAGATTAGAAAAGAGTTGTTAAAATATTTTGAAATATACTTAATTTTTGTTTTTTAAATCTTGATAATACAATTTCTTTACAATAACTTTGTACCTAAAAAAATGTTTTCCTACTTTGTTGAAGCATGGCTCATCAAGCAGAAGTTGGAGTCATAGACCATTTAAAAAAATACTGGGATGCTCCGAAACCCGTCTGTTTGGATGCCATTAACTATTTTGAGATTACAATAGGCTTAGACGAATCATACTGGGCCTTGCTGTTTCTTGGGCTTGGTATTTTGAGCAGTTTAGGTATTTTGGCTTTGGAATTACTGTGGGTTAAGAAGAAAAATGTTATACAAAATATGCTTATGAAGAACAAAAAAAAGAAGAAGCGGATACCAGTAGAACAGTTTGTCAATTAATGAGCCATTCATGTCAAACTTATATTTCTAGTTCCTAAACTTAGTATAATAATATCCAAATTGTCGTAGTTAATAAATAAGATTAGAGAGAAGAAAACATGTGAATTTGACATACACGTTCATGATTAATGTTTAACATAATAACTATGTTATTATTATGTAATGCACCTTCGATGTTACATGCACAACAAATTATAATACAGTAAGTGCTGCATCAATAAAACTCTATCACACTCCCCGCAAAATGTGTGTGATTTTATCCAAAGTTGTTATTTTTATAATAGTGGAAGCAATTCTATTTTCATGTCTTGACGCCTCTCTTAATGTAAATTTGATTGCTGGGTTTTTTAGGGTCAAATCTTTACGATTTGGGTATCTTTTTGATTGCGTGCTGTCTAATAAAGGTACTTTTAAAGTTAAAAACATATGCTAGTATTACAGCATTTTTCTTATAGAAAGGATTAATTCCACCAAGTTTTTAATGGAAAATGGGTTACGAATATCACAGCATAAAATTTATCAATATAGTTTTGCTTTTACTGGTAATTTTATACAATTTTCCCATCATTTTGGAATAGTTGTGGATGGTGATTGTGATAACGTTACTAATTTAATTCAGCAGGTGGGTACTTTTGTACTATAATGAAAAGACAAACGTGCTGGAAAGAAAGTATGCATTTTAGACTTTTCATATATAATGGATTTGAAAGGTTTTCAAAACAAGCCCAGTCTTATAGACTGGGAATTTTTGCATTCTCATCATCTATCTTGCAGGCTGAAGCATTAAAAATATTTGACGACAGACATCACTGGCTTATTTCGACTTCACGTAATGGTTTTTTGGAAACCCTTCGTAATGTAACATTGCATATTAACGTTGACTTATGCATAGCACAGCTTAATAAAAACAATGGCCGACAGATACAAAATTGGACCATAATTGACGTTTACAATCCGGCTTATAATCACGGTGGAGAACTAAAAATGAATGTTGTAGGGTTTTATAATCCCAACCAAGGGTTTCCAAATAACTTTAGAGAAAATAAGTACTGGATTCGAAAAAACATGACTGGAGTAACTTTCAAAACCATGGTAGTGGTAAGTCTTTTAGGCAAAGTAATTTTTAAAATTTAATCAAAGTATATTATTAACATTTTGTTTGACTTTAGGTGGGTAACTTTAGTCGTCCAATAATCATAATTTAACTTTTATTTAAAAAAAGTTATTAAATAGGTTATATACTATAGAGGGTGTCCCACGACGTGAGGTCACTACTTCGTGTACATAATCTTTAGATCAAATATAGTTAAAAATTCTAATAAAGTTATGCCCTAAAGTATAAACCGCTTTCAGAATACAGAGTGTTTAATTACTATTTATTAAATAATTACAATTTCAGAAAAGGCAATATTTATTTTTATTTTAGTTTAAATTCACTAGAAAGATTGTTCAAAATGGCTACCGTTGCATTCGAGACTCATTCTGGCTCTTGAGAGATTTGGTTGCCCTACGTAACATATTGTTAATCCGAATTAGTTCTGCTGCCTCAAAAATGCGTCTCCTAAGATCTTCAACAGTCTCTGATGGTGTTTGCTATGCCATGTATTTCGTATGGCCCCACAAATAATAATCTAAAAGTCCTGAAATCTTGGGCGCTGAGGCACCATCGTGCTGGTATCACATGCCATGTCTAATCGACAGAGGGTCATCATCTAACAATCCTCCCAACTGATCTTCTAGAAAAGTTAAATATCTGCCGGCGGTTAAATGGTTCTCAAAAACGAATGGACACTGTGATTTCGTGTGTATTCTTCAAATCTTTCTGTTCATTAATCTGTAGCAGCTAGCGTAGTGTAGCCGTTTTGTGCAGGCACTTTGAATTTCCGTGCGTTCAGAACTCGCAAGAGCGCGCAGGAGGAAAGAAGCAAACACGCTTCCGCCCGCATAACAAGACTTACCCGCGGTAGTGAAAAAGGTCTCTGCGCAACCTCCGCACCGCTCAGTTCGTGTTTGTGTTAGTTGATATTCGTTTTCTTTATTGTACCTCATGTTTTTGTATTCGCTAGATATCCAAAAATAAATATTGATTATTAACCAGACGTGCAGGCATGGAGTTTTACTATTAAATATAATAATCTAGCACCAGTGGTGACCCTGATAAAAACAGAATCAGTAGTGTTAGTGAACACGTGCTACAACCATGCCGCCTGATTTGGACACCGACAACTCCGGAGACGCGCCGCAAGGACAATCAGCAGCCCCAGGAAGTGCTTCACGTGTCGAAGAAATCCGCCAAGTGAAATTACCGCCGTTCTGGCATGTTAATCCTGCGCTTTGGTTCGTACAGGTAGAAGCCCAGTTTCACGCTTATCACGTGCGCTCCGACCAGAGTAAGTACTTTACCATCATAAGTTCTTTAGACAGTGCGGTATTGCAACAAGTGTCGGACATTGTAACGGCCCCACCCCAAACAGACAGATACGAAACCCTGAAAACGCACCTCATAAGTAGGTTTACGGACTCAGAAGAAAAACAATTACGCGCAGTGCTGACAGACTTAGAGTTAGGCGATAAAACCCCCGCGCAATTGCTACGGGAAATGAAAGTGTTAGCCCGCGGAAAACTCAGTGAGGAATTACTACGGACTGTATGGCTACAAAGACTTCCAGCGTCCGTGCAATTAATTTTAAGTGCGAGCGACGGTGTTTCGTTGGACAAAATGGCCGCCGTGGCCGACAAAATAATGGAAGTCAGCCTCTTGAGCGCCCCCAACATAGCTGCCCTAACTTCACACCCAGGTCCACAGGCAGAACCAGTTCATCCCCCGCCAACATCATCCGCAAGGTTCAGCTCCGCCCCACCCAACGCAGCGGCGTGCGCTGGACCATCCGCAACCGAGGCGTCGATTTGCGCACTGCAACAACAAGTAGCATCGCTAGCAAATCTTGTCCAAGAGATGGCTCGGAAACGTGAGCCCCGTCGACCTGTTCGCAACCGCTCCAACTCCCGCCACCGCTCAAGCCAATCTCAAGCAGGTGTATGTTTTTATCACCGCAGGTTCGGCAGTAAAGCTTTTAAGTGCACCAAGTCCTGCAGCTACGCCCCCCAGCAGGAAAAGTAGCTCTTCCGTCGCTGGTTGAGGCGGTCAACGACGGACAAGGTGTCACAAGCAACTGTCTTTTTATTACCGATAGGTCAACGGGACTTCGTTTCTTCATTGACACCGGTGTTGACGTTTCTGTCATCCCCGCAGCAAAAAACACACGTAAAGTGAAATCCGATTTCCGTTTATACGCCGCGAATGGTTCGCCCATAGACACTTACGGAACCCAACTTTTCTGTTTAAATTTAGGTTTACGTCGGCCATACAAATGGCACTTTTATGCAGCGTGTGTTACGCGGCCTATAATAGGCGCAGACTTTCTTAAACACCACGGTTTATTAGTGGATTTAAAAAATCGCCGTTTGCTTGATACTGTCACGAATTTATTTGTTGATGCCCAATTAACGCCAACAAACAACCACACGCAGATATCAACAGTAAATAAACACGCGGTCCTGCATCCCTTCATTTCCGAGTTCCCGGAAGTAACAAGGCCAAATCATATGTCAACACACATACGCCATGATGTACACCATCACATACACGTAAGGGGACCACCCATCGCGCAACGAGCGCGTCGTCTTCCCCCTGAAAAACTGAAAGCAGCCAAAGCGGAATTTGAGTACATGCTAGAGCAAGGAATATGTAGGCCATCGAGCAGCCCTTGGGCAAGTCCACTTCATCCAGTTCAGAAGAAGGAACCCGGAAGTTGGCGGCCTTGTGGCGATTATCGCCGTTTAAACTCGATCACAATTCCCGACAAGTACCCGATCCCGCACATTCACGACTTCACACATTCGTTGGATAACAAGAAGGTATTTACGAAGCTTGATTTAGTGCGCGCATATCACCAAATCCCAATAGCTGAGGAGGACATTCCCAAAACCGCGGTTATAACGCCTTTCGGTTTATTTGAGTTCACAGTAATGACCTTTGGACTTTGCAACGCGGCCCAGTCATTTCAAAGATTTATGCATACGGTTTTACAAGGACTTCCATTTTGTCATGTATATATAGACGACATTTTAATTTCTTCGCGCAACATAGAAGAGCAGCACAAACATTTGCGAACGGTTTTCGAGCGGTTACGCGAGTTCGGTGTCTCGATTAATGTCGCGAAGTGCGTATTTATCGCGGAGGAAGTAGAATACCTCGGATATCTCATTTCAGCCGACGGAATTAAACCACTTCCGGAACGCGTTCAAGCTATTCAACAATACCAGAAACCAAAAACAATATGTGAGTTACGCAGATTTCTGGGAGCTATCAATTTTTAGGAAGTTCTCTAAGAACGCGGCTAAACTACAAGCCCCGCTTAATGAATACCTACACGACTCAAAAAAGAACGACAAGCGACCCATTGTTTACTGTTACTGGTCTACCCCGCAGAGGACGCACCTCTCTCACTCCTCGTGGATGCTTCCGACTTCGCCGTTGGTGGCGCACTGCAGCAACAAAACAATGATGTGTGGCAACCGCTAGGATTCTTACCGAAAAAATTAAAAAAAACCCAACGCAACTACAGTGTGTATGATAGGGAGTTGCTTGCAATTTACGAATGCATCAAATACTTCCGCTTCATGATCGAGGGACGACCATTAGTTGTAAGAACCGATCACAAGCCGCTCACTTTCGCTTTTCAGCAAAAATCCGAGAAGGCAGCTCCCAGGCAGCTTAGGCAATTAGATTTTATAGGGCAATTCACAACAAACATTGTCCATATTGCCGGTTCGCAGAACGTTATAGCGGACGCGCTTTCACGTGTCGCCGCCATTACATTGCCCACGATAATTACAGCACCGGAACTAGCAGCAGAACAGGAGTAGGACGAAGAATTGCCACACCTAAACACGACCTCCCTCAAAATGAGTAAATTTACACCGCCAGGGGAAACCGTTCAAATTTGGTGTGATATGTCCACGAACAGAATACGCCCATATGTGCCAAACAGCTTGCGTAAACGCATTTTTGATATGTGTCACAATCTGTCGCACCCAGGTATTCGCTCCACTTCTCGTTTTATTAGAAACAGATATGTATGGCCATTGATGAATCATCACATCGCGCAGTGGGCACGGACTTGCATACCATGTCAAAAAGCGAAAGTCCAAAAACATACAAAAAGTCCACAACAAACATTTCCTATACCGGAAGAACGATTCGCCCACGTCCATTTAGACTTAATAGGTCCACTTCCGCCTTCACGAGGAAACCGCTACTGCCTGACAATGATCGACCGTTTCTCTAGATGGCCCGAAGCAACCCCGTTACAAGACATCACCGCTGAAACAGTGGCTGATGCATTTTTCCGCACATGGGTCTCCCGTTTTGGTGCCCCGCGTTCAATTACAACGGACCAAGGTCGACAGTTCGAGTCAGCACTAATGAGCTCGCTCACTAAGTTAATTGGAACTGAGCGCGCCCGCTGGACGCCCTACAGACCGCAAACAAACGGCATTTTAGAACGTTGGCACCGTACACTCAAAACAGCGATAATGTGCCACCAGACAAACAGATGGTCGGAAGTGTTGCCAGTGATTTGTTAAGCCTGCGCACCACTTGCAAAGAAGATTTAAATTGTTCGCCAGCTGAATTACTGTACGGTACGCCTTTGCGGATTCCAGGTGAATTTTTTATAGATCAGCTTACCAATAATGTGGATCCCACATCCTTCCCGGAGCTGATTCGCCAAAGCATTCGGAAAATGCGCCCTACAACCGCACACCATGGCCAAGCAGCAGTGTTCGTGCCTTCCGAGCTACCGACCTGTACACACGTCTTCTTGCGTGACGATCGCGTCCGCAAATCATTACAGCCCCCGTACACAAGTCCGTACGAAGTTCTGGACCGCAAAGGCAAGGTATACATGATAAAAATAAAAGGGAAGCCTGTCAACGTCTCCATGGACCGCTTGAAGCCCTGTTATTATGAAAAATCCGCAGAAGCTCTAAGACAACACAGCCCCCGTGCAACAACAACCCGATCCGGTCGCACCATCGTTCCCCCCGTCCGTTTCCAGGCCACCAATTCATGACTACGTCACTGGGAAGGGGGTGATGTAGCAGCTAGTGTAGTGTAGCCATTTTGTGCAGGCACTTTGAATTTCCGCGCGTTCAGAACTCGCAAGCGCGCGCAGGAGGAAAGAAGCAAACACGCTTCCGCCCGCATAACAAGACTTACGCGCGGTAGTGGAAAAGGTCTCCGCACCGCTCAGTTTGTGTTTGTGTTAGTTGTTATTCGTTTTCTTTATTGTACCACATGTTTTTGTATTCGCTAGATATCCAAAAATAAATATTGATTATTAACCAGACGTGCAGGCATGGAGTTTTACTATTAAATCTAATAATCTAGCAACAAATCCATTCCTTGTAAATGTTACCTCATCCGTGAATAAAATTCTATTGCACAGGTTTCGATTTAAAATGATCCAGTGGCAAAATTCAATATGACTACGAAATTTGTAGGTAAGAGGGCTTGAACAGGCTGGATATGAAATGGATATGTAATAGATGTAAACCATGACGTTTTAATTTTCTCCAAACTCGCATTCGTCGTACATTAACTTGTGCAGATACACGCCGAACAGGGGTGCTGGGAATATTATCAATTTCTCGGAGTATGTTGTCCTCATTGTCTACTACTGTATTGGATACCCAGTTGACGGTTTCGGGAAAATTCCGTGTTCATGTAGGTAGTTGTGCACTCGTTGGTAAAACTCGTCGGACTGGTAGTCGCCGATTTGGAAATCGCAACCCATATTCTCGAGCAGCTGCTACTGAGTCACAAAAACCATACATGTAATGGATATCGGTGTACTCTCGCGTTGTAAAAGTAAACCTTATCAACACTGTTAATAAGCGCAAGCAGAGAAATCAACTTTAAGGTGCTTTACTGTTTGACATACAAGTAAATAAAATCTTTTTTTGTATCCTTAATGGAAAACAGCCATTTGATTAAGTAGAATTCACAAAGGAAATGTTTTATTTTACTCATTAGCAACACTTTATTCGTTAGCAACACTTTATTCGTTAGCAACACTTTAATCGTTAGCAACACAACCACACAAAAATGACATTTAACGAAAAAATTATTCACTATATTTATTGCCATAAAAATTGAATGTACAATTAGATAAATTTTGGAATGAAATTCCATTTAATGTATTTTTGGAAATTTCGTTTAAGGAAACATCCATGATACTTGACTTCAAACTGCATCTTCTGTTAAAATTCTGTTTTGTTTAATTTGTCGTCATGCGTTGCTAAGGTTACTTTTAATAGGCAACTATGTTAAAGATTGTAATAAAACAATTTTTGTTAAAATATTCTTAGGTTTTCCACGTTTTCCATTAAGGATACAAAAAAATAGCATGTTTAACTCGTAAGAAAAGTGGTCTACTATCTCGTGAAAACTTAATTTACTCGCTAACGCTCGTAAATCAATCTGTTTCCACTCGATAGTAAACAACCACTTTTCTTTACTTGTCAAACAATCTACTATTTTCTACTGCCGCAATGGAAAATCAGTTGCAAGTACGAGTCTAACAGGTCATAAAATGCCAAAAAAACGACCTCGCCGGGAAAGTGATTAAATTCAGCCAATAAGCAAGCCTTATTTTACTTTCCGCGTCTAGACATTAAATGTTTTCCGCGATCTGATTCGCTGTTTCATTAATTGCCAAACAAATTTAAGCAATCGCCATGGTTACGTATTCTCTGCCCTGTTTATTGACAAATGTCAAATTTCTTCCTAAAGAAATATTATGTTCCCTGTCAACAACCATTGCAAGGCAAATAAGGAGGTAAGTAGCGGCAGTAGAAAAAATGTTGTACACACTACGGGAGTAAAGTGATTTGCAGTCTCGGCGTGGTTGTGGTCTCGGCTTCGCCTCGACCACAATTGCCACACCTCGCCTGCAAACTATCATTTTCCTCCCTAAGGATGTAAATAACTATTCTATAGTAACGTAGATAGTTTGTATTAAATATCACTTAATATCATTTATTGTTTCGACTGCTTTAGTACCTATTTAACTAAAACAGGCCATAACTTCTTTAATAGTCCATTTAGAGAAAATGACGGCACCTTAGTTTCGACTTCTTTTCACCTCTCCTACACATAGGTGAAGTAGTGACCTCACGTCATTGGACATCCTGTATAATTAGGATTATATAGTCTGTCTCACAAGTTTACCTAGCTACTGGTTTAATGCAAAACTTTACGAACTAAGGCCTGTATGATACGACACAGAATTTTGGACAAAATTTTGTTCAGAATTTTGTACAAAGTGTTTCTAAAAACTTCTGTGTCGTGTCATACCCCAAATTTTTGTTCAAAACGTTGTATAAAATTCTGTAAATCATGTTCTGAACCCTAAGGTCGGCGTCACATCGTAGCGCAAACGAGCAATTTTTAGTGTTTATCAACGTTTACAGAGGGCAAAGAAGAATATGTTTACCACTTGTTTACCCCGCCTGCCGACACTCCGCGCACTGTCTCATATCTTGCTGGCGTTCTTTATTGCTGCACTTTGTTTGCTTTGTCGTGCGTTCATGTAAAATAAATAAATGAAAGCGTTACGAACTTATGCGTCAAATAAAAATAAATATCTTACCTTACGTATATTGTGATTCAACTTAAAATGCGTTCTGCTTAAGCTTAACATTGTTTGTTCGGTTTGTATGTGTCATCCACCAACTATTCCCTAATTACATTATCCGCACATATCGCATTACGAATACAATAATGCAGTTCTAATAATCATTTGTGGTATAAATACTCCATGAGGTTAATACTATTTATTGGCGTTTAGCAACTAGTTGGTGACGTGCAATATACAAATTTATTTTTGTTAGCCATTATGTCATATCATAAATTAAATTATGAAGATTTTGGAACAAAGCAATTTCAGTTGTTACGTCTGAAATGTGGAAAGAAACTGTTGAGTGGAGGAAACGTAAACGTGTGATTGAATAAATAAATCCAATTACTTTAGGTTTAGATTCGGACTCCAATTATACTGTTGATAGCGATGACTATGACATATAAATGCTTATTAATATAATTTATAAAAAAATTCTTTTTGAAATTCAAAATTACACTGATAAATAAAAATCAAATTTTTTGTGACATGGATAAAACATGGAGTATGTTATGTAAAATTTTACCAGAAAGCTTTGGATTTTCTCTATCACTTACGCTTTATTAGCTACGAAATGTTCTGCGTTATACGGAATTACATCAATATCGGTATGTTCTTAATGTTGCACTTACTTCAAAATGTTGTTGCGGATGTTTTACGGCGATATTTGGTATCTGGGGCATCACGGATTAATGTCCAGCAGTAATCAGTAAGCAAACTAGGACTCCATTTGCCTTGGTATCGCTTTTCCTTGGTGGAACCGTTCTCCATGTTCATCGGTTACGGCACCCAAATTTTCCGGAAAGAAATCGAGATGAGCATCCAGAAAATGAATTTTAAAGACATGTTACATCCCATTTCTCTGTAGGCACTAAGTAATTCAGTCACAAGATCTTTGTAATTTTCAGCTTTGACATTTCTAAGAAAATTGGTCACAACTGTTATAAAAGCTCTCCATGCACTTAGTTCAACTTCATTCAGCAAGTTATAAAAATCGCCATCTTTCATTACTTCTCGTATTTGTGGTCCCACAAATATGCCCTCTTTAATTTTTGCCTCACTAACTATAGGAAATTTCTGTTTCAGATACAAGAATCCTCTTCCGTTCCAATCTAGTGCTTTAACGAAATTTTTCATTAAGCCCAATTTAATATGCAGTGGTGGTAGAAATACGTTTTTAGGATGAACCAGTTGGTAATATTGTTTTGACCCGGAGTTAGTGCTTGACGTAGTGGTCATTCCTTCTGTATATAGTAAAGATCTCGTACAAGGCTGTCCCATTCACACAGGAAACAACAGTATTTTGTATACCCCAGCTGAAGTCTAAGAAGAAGCGCTATGCCTTTTACGAGGATGATTTGATGGCACGTGAGACTCGAAATGAAAGACATGAGTTAGAGCATTAATTTTTTTAATTTTTCAACGTATTCTCCTCGTACATCCACACACTTGGACCAGCGACGCTGAAGTGCCATTATGCCTATTTTGTAGTGATCTTCTTCAAGGCTATCAAAATATTGGTTCGTTGCAGCAATTACTTTTTCGTCCGTCTTAAACTTCTTTCCGGCAAGGAAAAGTTTGAGCTTCGGGAATAGGTGAAAGTCACTTGGAGCAAGATCTGGCGAGTAAGGTGGGTGGGGGATAACCTGGAAGCGAAGTTGATCCAATTTCTCACGAACAATGCGACTGGTATGGGAAGGGGCATTAACATGACAAAAGAGCACCTTTTTTCGAGCCATTCCGGGTCTTTTTTCAGCAACTGCTGCTTTTAGTTGGTCCAAAAGTGCAGCATAACATGCTCCGTTGATGGTTTGGCCCTTTGTGAGATAGTCGATGAGAAGTATCCCCTTCGAATCCCAAAAAATCGTAGCCATTACCTTGCCGGCCGATGAAAACGACTTCGCCTTCTTTGGCGGAGGACTGCCATGATGTTTCCACTGTTGAGATTGGCGTTTTGATACGGGAATGTAGTGATTAATCCAAGTTTCATCGACCTTAACAAAGCGGCGCAGAAAATCAACCTGATTCTTGTTAAACAGCTTCAAATTGTCGCTTGATGTTCGCATTCTTTCTCGTTTTTGATCAGCATTCAATAAGCGCGGCACCCATCTTGCTGACAGCTTAGACATGACCAATTCTACGTGCAAAATGTGATGTATGCGCTCAGTTGATACGCCTACGAACCTAGCTATCTCGTCAATTTTTATTCTTCGATCCTTCAAAACAATATCATGCACTCGATCGACTGTTTCCGGGGTTGTTACCGTTTTCGATGGTCCTGGTCGTTCATCATCTTCAATGCTCAAATCACCACGTTAAATCATGCAACCCAGCGACAAATCGTTGCTTTCGAAGGGGCATTGTTACCCAATGTTTGCTGCATATCGGCCAAAACTCCTTTTAAGCTAAGTTTTGAAGAATCTATAAATAGGCGCCAATTGCTTGGTTCATGTTTCTGTCCTAATGCGTGAAATAAGTTGTCAACATCCGTGCAATATACCAAAGTCTCTTCTTGAGCGAAACAATGTGTAAGTCCTTTTTGACGTTTTCGGAAGTGAGTTATATGTACGTCACCTTCGAGGAGATTCCGTCCTTTTAATTTCGATGCTAGAACTTCTGACTGTGATTTTGCTAGTTTTAAATCTCGAACTAAATCATTCAGTTCAGCGTGTGAAATCAGATGTGATTCTGTTAAACATTCTGGTGCTTGAAATCGTGGATCATTGTCGATTTCCTTTACGAATTGCATATCATCAGTTGGAACACCGGTGCTTTCAGGTTCTTCTACGTCCAAACTCCAAGATTGTGATGGATTTGGGATAGGAAGATCTTCACTATGCCCGACGGGCCGGAAATGCAGTAACTTCTTCATACGCCCGTAAATGCCTACTAATGCACAATATCTGGTTTGGTGCGTACTTCTTGCATGTAGTAGACAGGAATGAACTTGTCTTAACACGATATATTCGTCACTGCTGATACATTACACATAGTGGCGCAATATGCATATGTTGCATACTTGCAAAATATAAATGCTTGTTACTAAAAATTCGTGGGTGATATGCAAATTCTGTTTTTAAATTCGTTTTTAGAGTGCCGAAGTACATCAGAAATACCTGAAAATGTCCATGTCACAAAATGTGTGTTTAACAGTGTTATTAGTATCGAAACAATTGTTTTTTACCTGAACATAGTATACAACTCTTGCATATTGCTATTGTTATTATTATTATGCGACGTGGTAGATTTTAAAGGCCATAATTAATTACATATGAATTCTTAACAAATAGCAAGTAACACTAAATATCAGAAACATAGATTTCTTCTAAAATTCAGTTTTAAGTATGTTTCCAAACAAAACGCTGTCAAAGTTTGCGCCGCTGGAAATTACAAATATTCTGATGTATACCAAGACACCCTAATAGTCACCTGCCCCGCTTCTATCCATTATTTAAACACCACTTAAAGATGAACATTCTTAATAGTTTACGTTGTGTGTTGAGATACGCTATGAATAATAGGTCTGAGTAAAATAGAACTGGTATTTGAATGTCGAAGAAATTTATATCTGCGAATCCGATAGCTAGGTACACCTACGAAGGGATCTCGATAGGGCAGTGCAAACAAGCGCTGTCAGTCGAGGTCATAGTGAAATGTGGTTCGGTCGGCCGCGGGATCGGACCTCAGCTGAGGCGATGACCGTATTTCACTTAGTTAAGTTGAGGGTGCATGTTGCGTGAATGGATAGTATGTAAGGAACGCCCGCACCCCCCTGAAGTAATGTATATGAAATCAGTCGGGGGGGGGGGGGTTAGTGTGTGAATGAGAGAAAAAAAGGTAAACCTCCGAGACAGAGTATATTTACGATTTTGCGATATCCAAATAATGTACCATATACTTTCTTCCAAAAAGAACTATCTTCTTCTTTTTTCAAGTATTCTAATATGCTGTTCTAATACTATACGTAAAACAATCGAATCTGCATTTTCGACGGAAATTCGTTCTGAAGCTTTAGGAACTCAAAAAAGGTTTCAGAAGGTATTTTAATGTGGATATAACAGGTGATTCACATACGAGCACGCGCCTGAGAATTTAATTGGATGCCAACCAACCTACATATCCGCGACTTCTTCGATATCTAAAATAATACCACGCAGCTTATTCGGAAATTAAGGACCGAACTTATTCTTAAATATTATGTAGATACAAGGACGGGGATGGCTCAGTGGTAGGAGAGCCAAGTTTTGGATGTAATAGTCCAAACGCTTCCCGGTTTGAATCTCTCCAGGGTCGGAATTTCTTCCAACTCCCTGAGTGATCGGTACTGGGTCCCGGTCTCCGGGGACCAAATTAATGGCACTCCTCGTATTACGGTCGCATTAGAGGAGTAACAAGCCCATAAACAAAAACATCTATACACCAGGCAAGTCAAGGACGGTTTCGCACCAACAAGGTAACCCGCCGAGTCGGGCCTTGTTGTGCATAGCACGAACGAGGATCATGATGATGATGATTATGTAGATACATTTCTAATCTATTTCTCTACATAGTCACCATTCATATTTAAATATTTCTCATATAGTGGTACGAGTTTTTGTATTGTCGTGTGTCATGAAAATCAATTTTATATCGTTGTTTTGAGGTCGTCAGCGACGAGAACGGGTCACAGTCACAGGTTCTTAAAAAATTCTTAAGATGGAGAGAGAGAGAGAGAGAGAGGTTATAGTCACTCGGCTCTAAGTCGAGTCTGTATGGGGATGGATAAACATTCCCCAATTGAATTTCTTCATGAGTTGCACAGTGCAAGCCGCCACGTGCGGTCTAGCGTTGTCGAGGAAAAGCACGACTTCATAAGTTAGCAATCTTCGCCTTTGGGTCTAATTCACTCTTCTCAACTGTCCTAACGTCTGATCATACACGTCTGTATTAATTGTTCTACCACTTTCCATAAAATCAACCAACAATAAGCCTTTCCTGTTGCAAAAATAATAGTAGCCATAAGCTTTAGGTTCGAACATTTGCTTGAACTGTTTGGTTTTAGAGGAAGATGCTTCCACTGCGTCAATTTTTGTTTGATTTCAACATTTGTATACGAAATCAAAGTCGCCAATCCCAATGTGAATCAGGTACTCATCGTCATCAGTTTCGCATGGCCAGTGAAGGAGCTATACGGGGGTTTTTGTGATTAACATTCATCAACATCTTTGGTACCCACCTCGCAGAAAGTTTGTGGTACTATAATTTGCTCGTAAGAATTTCATATAGTAGTAGTAGTAGTAGTATGTGAAAGTTCTCTCGATTTCCACAATCGTAAAAAGCCGATTATTATGAACTTGCTTCTTCACTTCGTTCCTCATCTGAAATTTCTACCCCGGTGGCCTTCCTTCATTCATGATGCCTAGACCGTATAAATGTTCAACTGAACGCGTCTTTGTTCATTTCTATCTTATAGTCTCAACTCACTCTCACTTCAACACGTCTGTTGATGGGTTCCCCATCTGATTTTTATTGTTTCAATCGTTGTTTTCGTTGTGTAACTCCAACATATTTGTGTAACTTTATAACTTCCATCCACGTACAGTTTGAAAAAAATACATTTTTATTAAAACACACTTTGGTAATAAGGAAAAATCCTGGCGCAACAGTGTATAAATATCTTGTTTTAGGTTCAACAGATATTTTTCAGCAACATTTAAAAAATGTTTCTGACATGAATAACAAAAATAATAAAAAACTTTCAGATAAGGAAACCGTTTCAAGGTCCATTATTGGAGTATCTGAAAAGTGACTCCAATCGCAGAACCGATTCCTTCAACAGATTTCAATACAGTGTAACACATTATTGCAAGGAGTTATACAATTTTAGGTATTTTTGTAACAATCATTTATTATACAGTGCACGCAGCTTAACATAATCACATCGGGACTCGGTGTTTTTGATGATAGTAACGGATTGATAATAATACACGGTGCAACCATCCTTCCGTTGCAACAAAATATTCATTTCCTTTTCCGTTTCTACACAAGTTCTTCCACTTTCTGGCGCACTAACAAGCCATCTACACGTCCACCATGTTGACGGACATTAGCAAACCAGGGTTTCAATGCAGATTCCACTTGATCGTCTTTCCCAATAAATTTATTTTAGTGTTTAAATTGTCATTATTTTTGCAGCGTTTTCTGTTTCAACACTTTTTTTTTAATTCGACACAAAACTGGTTGCGAAATATTTAATTGAGCTGCTGCATTCTGCTGGTTTATTTTCGGCAACTTATCATCTGTTCTAAACTGTTAATTTTCTGTTTTAAACTAAGGTCACATCTTTTTTACGACAGCCATGGCAAAGGGTTAGAATAGAACGGAATTAGCTGCTGTCAACCAGCTTACAGGCTGTTAACTTATGAGAGAAAGAGAGAGAGGAAGCGTTATGATATCACTCAAGCTTGAATATACAAACAAAGAAAAAACGCATGCAAACAAGGTTATTGCCCGTGGACGAAACCAATTCTAAGAAAAAATAGTTAACCTAAACCGAAGTCATGATTTTTATAAACGATGTTTTTCCTATAATGTTATATACCTCTGGCCCGTTCTTCGCGAAAGTGATAATAATACCCGAAAGATATCAGTATCCGTGATTCCAATAAGCGGTGTGCACTGTATCATTTAAATTGACAGACAAACAGTAAAATCACCTTGGTTTTAAGTTGGAAGGTCAACATGACGAACAGCTGGGGTTATGCAATTTCCAAAAATAAATATGATGGTATGGTTGGAGCTCTTCAAAGAAAGGAGATTGATTTCGGAAGCGCTGCAGTGTACATTAAAGATGAAAGGATACCGATTATAGATTTTGCTAGAGGCCTTTGGATGTTTAGGTAGATTTATTTGTTTTAAATTTAATAGCACCGATTTGTTAGAAACCGTTTGTTGTAGATCAATCTTTATCTTTCGCCATCCAACTTCTAGATCGTTTGCTCAAGTTTTCTTGCATCCTATGTCAGATTCAGTGTGGATATCAACATTGGTTGCAGGAATATTAATTATAATAGTACTGCGATTCATTCAAACAGCTGAATTTCAAATTTTGGAAACTTTAACTAATTCGCTTGATCGAACTTTGAGTACAGTAGTATTATTTGTTTTAGGGTCGTTTTGCCAACAAGGTAATGTATAAGTCATGACTATGTAAAGAAATATTATTAAATTGACTTTTTTATTATCAAGGATGTCCGCTAACCTCTTATCTGTTAAGTGGGCGTATAATAACAATATATGTTTTCCTATTTTGCCTCCTGTTTTATCAGTTTTATTCTGGTAGCATCGTCTCAAACTTACTAACAAAACCGCCAGCAAAAATTAAAAATTTGCACGATTTGCTAAACAGCGACCTGAAAGTGGGGTCTGATGATGTTCCTTATATTAGGGATTACTTTCGTGTAAGTATCAGAAAATATTCTATAATAGTGAAATTATCGGAACGGTTGCCGTGCACCGTTCACCGACTAATACTTCCCGAGCACGCTTCGCCGACAAGCGCCATTAGCCGAAACAAAATTTGCCGCTGCATGATTCCCCGCGGTACCATTCGTAACGACACGATTCGCCGTGACACTATTCGCTGGGACACGATTCGCCGGAACAAGATTCGCCGCGGCACGATCCACCACCAAGAATAGAATATTGGTTGTTGCAAAAGCATTAAATACTTTACGTCTGCTTTGATACTGATGTTTCTGAGTAACCGTGCATTAAACAAAAATTTCCAAAAAATTTTCAAAAGGACTTCTTGACCTGCTTTCGCAATGAGTATAGTTGGACCAAACATTTAGTAGGGAATGTTAAACTGTTGACTTAAAGATAAGCTGCAAGAGTTAGAGTCGCTGCAGGTAGGTGATCAAGAACATATACAGCAAAGTTTGTGAATAGATAAATAAATAATTTATACAGCCGGAAATGTTTAAAATAATACTTTATTTTTAAATTACATAATATACACATTTGACACGCTTTTCTAATATTATTAAATGCAAATCTACCTTTTATTTTATTTGTTTAATTTACTCAGTCTGGATGTCACTAAATTGTGAGGTATCAGAAGATGAATCAGCTATAATAATATATCAATAATTATTAAAGGTTTGATTTCATATTCTGGAACATACTTCTGTTCAACCTTAACGATGTGTGTGTACCACGCCCACACTAGAAAAAAATATATACAAATCTAAAAACATACTGGTATCTCATTTAACAATAAAATTTTATGACAATTAATATTAATGAAATGTGGATGATACCTAGGCATTTCGATAAAATGTAGAGCTGATCTACCACTTTCCGTAGATGACTTATTAGTAGTAAATTGAGTAATAAAATTGCTGTAACTTGGGAATTTTTTTATTCACCAAACGTTATAAATAGACAACCACAACGGGGTTACCGAATGAAACTAACGGTCAATTCTTATTTTAAAAATATGAGTTGCTACTGTTATTAAATTGTGACAATGTGTATTTACAATAAAATCAAACAGAATTAGAATCAAATGTGACTTTAAAGATTTCAAATTGTCTTGTTGTTCTTAGTTTTGCAGTTGTATCTGACCCTTATCATAGAACTGTTAAAGATTGTTTAAATGCATTCAACGGACAATACTTTCAATAATTTGTATAACAATAAAGTGGTATTTTTAAAGGCGGCGAAGTGTCGCGGCGAATCGTGACACGGTGAATCGTACTTGGCGGCGAATCATGTTATCGGCGAAACGTGTCGCGGCTGATATTGCTCGGCCAGGTAGTACGGAAAATTATTCCCAACCCTAAAATTGTAGACATCAACCGATCCAACGGTGCTGGAATTGTATCGAAAAAAATTGTTAGAAAGTAAAAATGTATCGAATTTTTATCCTCCTGAACATGGGCTGAAGTTAGTGCACTATGGAGGATACGCCTATCAAGTTGAAATAAGCGCAGCATATCCAATAATCGAAGATACTTTCTCAGATGAAGCTATATGTGAACTAGGAGAAGTAAAAATGTTTCCTATTACTCTCATTATGGCCCCTACACAGAAGCATTCACCTTTTCGCGATATGCTCAACTACTGGTACGTATTTATTGAAATTGCATACAAAATTTAAACTTTTGCTACAACCTGCGTTGTTGACAGCAGTGGCTTTGAACGCGGGGGTGGGTAAGAGGGCTTCGGCCTCCCTAATAAAATTATTGCAAGGTCTAAAGCCCTCTAGTTTTTAGCTGATAAATAAAAAAGTCCTTCAAGGAATTATTACAAGCACAATTTGTCTTTCAGATTTTGTAACGTAGGTAAATATTTGATTTGAATTAACATCCAAATTAATAACTATAAATATTAGGTGAGCGTAGATTTAGAGTCTTGTAATTCCAAAAAACTTGGAAATTCTAAAGACAGTAATAACAAACACACAAAAATCTATATATTTAGTTTACGTTTCTTCTTCGACCCGTTAAAATATTATGGATGTACTTTCCAACAATGACAGTAACATGCAACCTTTTCAAGGGTTAAAGTAAAACTCAGTATAAAACAAGCTCTTGTCGGAGCGCAATTGGTCAAAAGCTTAAAAAAGAGGAATCACAACAAGCTTGTGATGTACACGTTAGTGTTGTGTGCAACGTACGAGTGTTTACCGTGTTTCTACCTTCCACCGCCCTCTATCCATCTTTGAACGGGCACATACGAGGGTATATACGAGGGGAGTATAGATTTGACCTGGACTTTTTTATACAGCAGTAACAGTAACAACACAAAGTTAATGAAAAAAACTCATTTTTCAAAATAACGCCCTTGCTTTAATATGCACTTATGCCAACGGTCGGGCAACTTGCGAATACCGACAGAGAAAAAGTTTTTTGGTAGCCTGCGAAGCCAAATTTCTACCGCTTTCATCACCTCGTCATCGTACTTGAATTTCTGGTCTCCCATGTACTCTTTAAGGGGTCCAAAAAGATGAAAGTCGCAGGGCGATAAGCCGGGACTATAAGGTGGGTGAGGCAGTACTTCCTATCGAAATTTATCCAGCGTTCCTTGGGTTAAGCGGGCAACATCTGGACTTGCATTATTGTGGCGAAGAATGATGCCTTTACTCAATAGTTCGCGTCATTTGGTTCTCACAGACTCTCTGACTCTTAAAAGCAGTTGACTGTAATAGTCTGCATTTATGGTCTTCCAATTAACTAAGAAATCTATCAAAATTGGACCGTGAATATCTCAGAATACAGTAGCCATCACTTTGCCTGTTGACGGTACGGTTTTGAATTTCTTTGGCGGCGGAGAATTTGAGTGACGCCATTCCATATTAGCCCGTTTACCTTCTGGGTTATAATGGTGCGCCCAAGATTCGTCTACGGTAATGATTCGTTCCAAAAAATTGTCGCCTTGAATTTGAAACCGTTGAAGAAGTTCTTGTGAAATTTGAAGCTGTTCCTGCCTTTCTTCATCAGACGGGTCCTTTGGAACCTACCGTGCACTAACATTGTTAAATTTAAGTTTTTGGTGAATGATAATCTGAACGCTGCGAACACTAATCTTCGCTATTTCGGCCAATTCGTGAATTGTTATCCGCCTGTTTCCCCGAACAAGTTCATCATCAACACGTCGAACATTCAATTCATTGACTGCGGTAGCGGGTCTTGCAACATGGGGAACATTTGATACACGTTTGCGGCCTGTAACGAACGATTTATATCAATCAAACACTGAGCTTCTTGAAAGGCATTCTTCTTCAAATTGTGCATGCAGCCGATAATAAATATTATCAGCTTCTTACCTTCAGCACATAGAAACTTGATGATAATTCGTTGTGCAACAGAACTGGGTACACCACTTGAAGACATGTTCGATACAACTGTCATTGTTTACCCAAACAAAACACAATGTCTGATATCTATTGACTACATACATAAGTGTCTTGATTATTCCAAAGTAAATTCGGATACAGTTCATTACATAAATCAGAAATTTAAAAAGCCCAGGTCAAATCTATACTCCCCTCGTACATCAGATTGTGTTCCTTTCGGTTTCACTTTTTTTTTGTTGTAGTTTGTTTACGAAAAATAAATTACTATTTTTCTTTGTTAGCTGGTGAGTTTAAACGGGAACGGTGTTTCGTTTCCAAATCTTTACCACAACGGCGTTCCGGAGAGCGCAAGCTTGCTTTGACCTCTAAACCCAACTGTAAATTTCTGCATGCGGAAAAGTGCTGGGTCTTTGCCACTACCATTCCGTGAAAACTAAGCCTACGCGATTGATTTAATTTTAAAATTTTATTTTCAAACACTGCTTATTTTGACGGAAATTTTGAGTAAACTCATGCAATGCATTGTTTGTTAGTATATACTATTAGTTGGTTAGTATTTGTCGGATACTGCAAACAGGATCGCTGAAACAATTTCCAGTTAGTTGACGTATAGGTTTTATATTGTAAGTTAAAAATAGGCTATGTAGTTGGTAGTGCAAATTAGAATATTATTTTTATTATTCTATATAATTTTCGTGTAATTAGGTATTGTCAAGAGAAATGGTTATTACTGTATTACTGCGTTTAACTGTGGGACCATAATACCCCCCTCCAGTTTTAAACTAGTTCTGAGGTCAATGAGTGATAGATTCAGTTGCTATACTCTATAAACGATATAATAATTGCAGTTACGTAATTTATGCTTTTTGGTGTAGCTTCTACCGCCAAATCGAACATGGAATCAGTGAACGTCAAAAGAAGCACTGGGGTCCTTTAAAGCCCGAATGTATGCAATCTCGCCATTCTATGAAGTTCAATGTTGCTTTTGAAGAAATATACCCTTCCTTGGTGCTGCTTATTCTTGGAATATTGTTGAGCCTGGTCATTCTTGGCATAGAAGTGCTTATGCAGACATGGAATAAAGATCGTACGAAGAAGAAAACTGGAACGAGTCGCAATTATCCGTTTCTGCATTAGTTTTACTAAAATTTGCTTTAGCTTTCATTAAGTGCTTAGACAGATACTTACATCGACATAGTGATATGACGATACATATACTTTTAGATATTAGATATGTTTTCAAAAGCTTTCGTATGTCGCACTACTGGTAATACACTACATTATCTTATAACAATTGTACTAAAAACTTGTATTTCTATGTATTAAACCTATGTTGCGTAGATTCTGTACAGGAAATAAAATACATACATACCTTTGTAGATAAATACTGCAATATTATAGCCAGGATATTTTATCTGCAAGCGGTCTACGCCTAGTAATTTTTTATTAACGGCATTTAATGAATAATTGAAGTAGTAATCAGCTGTGTGGTAATCAACGTAAACATGATGAATATATCAAAATTATACGTATCGATATCACGATACGATGAAATGAAAATGAAATATGAAATAATTTATAGAGATGGTCTAGTAATAGCACCAAATCCGACGTGCGAATCCCGCCGGCGTGGCTTAGTTGTTACACTTATGCTTTGTAACGTGAACTCCGAGAGTTCGAGTCCGCTCTTCAGCTTTATTTTTTTAAAATTTTTTTTCATGGTAGGCCTTTTATATCTATAAATCCAACTGTGTTATTATTTTCTAAAAAATTAAATAATAAAACAGTATTAAATTTACCGTTACACATTTAATCATAACCATTAAATCGTTTAACGATAATTATTAACGCAAATAAAAATGTAAATTAAATCAAATGTTCGAATGAAGTACATCTACACTCAAAAAGTAATCAAACGATTAGAAAACTGTCTCCGCACTTGAGCAAGTGTTCTTGGTGTAATTTATCTACAACATTCAATAATATTGTGTATTTAGAGAATAATATCACAATTGCAATTACAAAAATAAAACATTTATAACAACAAAAATAATAAAAAAAATGAAGCTGAAGAGCGGATTCGAACTCCCGAGTTTATCGGATTTGGTGCTATTACTAGACCATCTCTATAAATTATTTCATACTTTTTTAAATTAATTACTTAATTTGATATTCTAAAAATAAAAGGTAGATGTAATCTCTGTAAAATTAACGTCCCTTCTGCGTACACCTTGTTTTGGCCGCGTTTCTCAACTTGGGGAGCTGAAATTGAAAAATTCCACAAACGCATGCATTTTCCCTATGGAGCGTATTCAAAGTCAGCACCCGGTATATATATGTGATGTGGTTGCTTCTTGTAATACGACTGTTGTCAGTCGTATTACGACTGACAACAGTCGTATTACAAGAAGCATCAGCAGAAAGTTATCCGACAAGACCTGAAGATGGCAAATGTGACTTTGCCGAAAAGTCGTCAAGACAACCAGCTCGGTCCGTTCCAGGACCAAGAAGTTGCTACGCGGAAGAATTCCTGGAAACCAACCACAGCATACAACACCCCCGGAATCCTCAAAACCAACATATATATATATGTATATATATATTGTTGTGTACGGACAGCAGCGAACTTTTCCAGCTCTACGTTGACTACTGTTTCACGTATCCACCTATTTCTGCATCCGACTACCTCAATAACAATTTATCTCCGTTTCTGGGTCACTCGTAGATTTCAGAATACATCGTAGCTCGCTGTCATTCAATAGGTACGCTCCAAATAAAAAGTCACCACTTACTTTTAATTCCAATTCTTTAATAGGTTTATAAGTTACGGACAACTAAAACATGTTCTGTTCCAAATAAATACACTTAATGGCTAATTTGAAATTTATTTACTCTTACTTGTGATCATTTTTCCTCAGTTTTTTACAAAACTGTTTACCTATCACCCCGACAACCCTCATGGTTGGCCCAAACGAATATATTCAACGATCTACGCCAACGTTTATTAAATATATAAATCTATATCCCTTATTCACATCCTTCGATTTGCCAAACATTGTACAACAGGTCAACTAAAATTTACAAAGGTAATGAGGGGAAAGAAAATACATTGTTAACTAAAATATCACGACAATATATATATATATATATCTATATATATTGCTATGCTTTTATCTTAATTATGAATAATAAATATTTAATATTTGAATAGTACTTTCTGGTTGGGCGCCAAATTTGAGTATTTGCTCAAATTAATTAACATAAATCATATAGATTATTAATTATAGCATCTACATAGACTCTTATAATCTCAAGAAAAATCGTTTTGTGGCTTCACTGGTAAGATAGTCAATTACAAATGCAAATAAAACTCATTATTCCTTAAATATCAAATTATGCTAAAACTTATCTTATGTATCCCGTCACTCCGACCATGTTGTAGTCACCACTTCTTGTAAATTCTGCAACAGCTGCATTTTTATTCTGCTTGATAATCACGTTGTCTAGACAGGATCCATTTCATGTTTAACCACGAGTGCATAAAGTTCGTCAATCAAATACTTTGTGAATTAAAATCACTGAAGCACTATAATTGTTTCACTTAAATGTTCGAATTTGTTAAGGTAAGGAAGTTCTAAATCTTTTTAATACTATTGAAATTATTAGGTCATATAAGTTATTAAATGATTTAATATTATTCTTTTCTTTTTTAG